>BSBN01000868.1:0-280000 GCA_027924645.1 Cunninghamia lanceolata
TTTTGAGATTTTGTGGTGGATTGTAACTTCCTCATTCAAGCCTATGATTTTGCCTACTAACATGCTAACCATTGAAGCAACATCAATAATAGAGGAGGAGGGGCACGAGAAACTTACAAGTTTAGAATATGGTCCAGGGCACAACCCTTCCACTTCAATGAAGTTATCCCCCACTCCCAAATCACCCATGCTAAGTACCTTTCTTTTGCCTTTAGGTTGGAGTTTAATCCCTCCTTATAGTGCTAACATTCTCACCTGAGTCATTCACCACCTTGGGCTTCCCTTTATCCACGACCCTACTAAGGGGAGAGGAGCTAGGAGTACCCTCACAACAACCAATCTTCTCACTACTCTACACATATGGAGAGTCTAGAGCAAAGGACCTATTCCCTTGAATAGGGGTATCACTGACCTAGGTGTCATCTTGACTCTCCTCCAAGGAGTAATCCACCACCATGCGAGAGGGTCTTGAACTCTTTCTGGGATGAGGGGGTTTAGCAACATGGCTAGCACTACCAAAACTTAAGGCAGGCTAGGGCTTTAAAGCAATAGCATGTTTAATTAATCGAAAGGATATGGGACTAATGGAGGGGGATTGAACCAACATCATGATAGAACTCCAAAACAGAATACTCAAGGGAGGACAAAAGGAAGAATAGGAAGCCTACCAAAAAATTGTGACAAAAATGGTTCAAAGGCATGAAGTGGTAAGAGTATAGAGCTTTGAAATGACCTTCCAAGGTCACGTACCTCATCAACTGCAGGGCCACCTCATCCTAGGGTTGGGCCACTAAAGATCTTGCATACCCAGATTGAAGCCTCTTTAAATTCTCACTCTCCTTCAAAAAAGTACCCATGACCTCCTCTCTAGAACACTTGTCTTGGTACACCTTTCTCCCCTCCATGGATAAGCTCATAATTTGGAAATAACTCCTTAGTCACGTCAATAACCCAACCATGTATCTTAATTGTCCTTGTGCACCAATTCTTCACAAAATGGACTAAGAGAGTGGGATCATAGCCATTAATATGTTCCATATACATCATTAGACCAAGTTTTTGCATAACTCACCAAACCTTTGCATTCTTATTCATTGTATCATAGCTAATGGGCTCCACCCTATTGTGGTTCCCTCCCATATTGCCAACAGACAAAGACAACGAAGAGAAATGGGTCCCCTACCTTCAAAATTTTCTATGGGTCCCTTATTTCCAACAATTAGCCCTAAAATCATACACATCGACTTTGGAATTATGTGTATGATTTCACTCAAGGCTATGATGTCCCCACAAAACATGACCGTGGAGATTGTCATGTGAAGTTACCTAAGTCTATTTTTAGTGTTTATATTGTCACTTAAAGGTGTTGTTTGGTCCATAATGATCTTGCACTCACCCACATGCATTTCATATTTGTTGGTTATATGATTGTGAGTTTTGTCTTTTCCTTGGAGTTATATGTCTACTTTTATGTGCTCTCATAAATATGTTTTATTTTTATGTGTACATTATATGTAATTTATTGTAATGATTTTTTCATGGTTGTTCGCATATAAATGCAAATTTAAATATTTAATTAGCTTAGTATAATTCAGAATGAAACCTTTTGTTTTATTACATACAAATAAACAAAATATATGTTTGTCTATGACTTAAAAAAATTACTATGTTTTTGAAAATATATAATGTGTGGGTTGTTTGGGAGTTTGCATATAGTAATTTTATCAAGAATTAAATTTTGGGTTGAAAGATTACATATAAGTGTGCTCTTTTTGTTGCCTTCAAACTTATATAAATATCTATATAGTTAGGTATCAAACATACACAAGGAAGGCTAGGCAAAAAAATTTCTCATCTTTTCGTTTGCAAATTAGAGATTTGGCTTTTGATGTCCTTTAGGGAAAATGGGTTTGCAAGACACGTTTCTATATTTAAAATAAACTCTCTAGGATTAGTTTTTTTTTTTTTAATATCTTTATAGGGGAGTCCATAAAGAGGTAGACCAACAAGCCCATTACTCTAAACAATGTAATGGGTGTGACACTAACATTTGTTGTTCTTTGGGGAAAGAAGACTTTAGTGAGAAAATAATTTTAGATGAAGAAGAGCAATTAGGGAGTCCTCACAAAGCATCAATATATAGACACACCTACTACATGGATATTTAGAATCTCTTCCAATTATGGAAGATGCTCATTCGATTAAAACATCATGCACTCACTATATGTAAATACGTGTTTAAAAAAATCCATCAAATATTAAATCACTTCAGGACATCTATTAATGCGAAAAATCAAATGCATTTTAATGTTTTTGGACTTATATGAAGTTACATACTTTTAATTTAGTTAAAAATTAATGCTCATCTCTTTCTTAACAAAGTATACAATTAGCTACTTCTTTAATCTATTTGAATCACACTCTACATAGAATCATGTCTCCTCCAAGATGTCAATAACACCATAATAAAACTAAAACCTTTCACACCTACTACACTTGCAATCTACATATATTTATATTACACCTATTGGCATGCCCATTACATCTTCCACTATAATTTCTAGTTGAATATAAACTTAAACTAAACTTGAATTAGACACATAGTCCATTCTAAATAAATGAAGCATGTGGATGAAATAAACTTACTGGAAGTAAAAATGAAAGCACGAGAACTGGGACTGCAAAGGCCGATATAACAACACATGGCAAAAGGTACGGGAATCTACAAATTCATAGTTCATATTTTTAGTGAGTGATATTTACAAATATGATTGACGATTCACATACAAAAATTTCAATAAAAATTAAAAAAAACTATCAAAATGTAAATGAACAAATTTACCTTCCCCAAAGAGAATTGGTTGAGAAAATGTATGGATACTTTTGTGTAGGCTATATCACACATAAAACAATAACCATTAATAAATGATATGAAAACACACTAATTAAATTATTAAACTAATATGCACTTTAGATACCAAATTATATTTATCCTTAATAATTATTTTATATTTTTATTAACTACATTTATCAACTAATTATATTATTTTTATTTAAATTTAGTTTATCATATTTTTAAAATATGAATTTATTTAATTTTAATAGTTAATATTAAAATATTCATCTTCTTTTTATTAGTTAAAATAATTTAAATCTTCTTTTCATAATATCACATTTATTTATTAGCCTTAAACTATTAGTAAAAAAAATTATAAATGACACAATATCACTTTAAATTATTATAATAAAGTCAATTGAAGCCTTATTTCTAAATAACCTTTTTTAATAAGATTTGTAAAGGATAAAACCTCATCTTTAATTATATTATTTTCTAAAAATAAAATACATTTACATAAAACTTAAATATTAAAAAAAATGTGTAATAGTTTTTTAAATATTAAATACATTTATTTATAATAGTAAAAAGTATATTTTTTGTTTTTATTTTGGATTCATAATGTAAAGTGTTATATTTCTATGTAAAATTGATAATTAATTCAAGTTTTGATTAAACTTGATTTCATACATCCCAATAATTTAGATCTGACTTGCAAATTCTTCATTCCTTGACATGAGTGGAATCTATGGTGCAATTTTCGATATAGTTTAGAACTACAACTACATTTTTTACCATTAAACTTTCATCTTCAAATTTAATTATGAACCCAATTTGAACCCCTTCCATCTAGTCATTATTTACTAACTTAACACAAAATGTTTAGACTTGCATGCTAAGGTATTGTATAAGAGGACAAACCCTAATCCATTACCCTTATCCAGTGATCCCATTATAACTTAGAGAACATCAATTAGCATTGCATCAACATCTAAAATCATAAAGACAACTAACTTTATTTTTTATATATATATATTATAAATTCAATTTATTTTAGAGAGAAAAGGGCCCCCTAATATAACTTAAAACATGAGGGTAATTTTAATTTTAAAGATTTTTTAAATGGAAAAAGGTTCCCTCTCAATGTGAGATTAAATCCCATTTCTTGGATGGAATCATCGCTCACCTTAAGATATAAGGCAATCCTAAAAAAACTCTAAAATCCTTAATAGATTCTTATATAAAAGAGTTACCACCCATTGAGAGCTCATTATGGATTGATGCATGACTAGTAGATGAGCATACAAAGTTTGAGCTCCTTGAGAAGGATTACCTATAGACTCATATAGATGTCAATGAGCTCATAACTATTGGACACCAACTAACCATACTAGAATAGGAAATTGAGCAAAAGAGAAAAGCATATGCAAATTCTTTCCAACCATTAGTCCAAGCTACCTACACAAAACTCTCCTCTATGGAAAAACAAGATACTAATTTGAAGAACACATTCTTGCAGCTGATTGAAAGTGTGCTACTATTGACCAAGGAGATACACAAACCATGAAAGATATAATCAAGGAGAGCAAGTTTCTTTCAAATGATTTTTGCAATGTTTATGCACAATGGCAACATGTCCTAAGCCACATCATCCAAACTATGATAGAAGTAGCCTTCATGATCATAGAAGCCACTAAAGAAGTAAAGCATGCAAAAGTTATAGCAAATGTTTCTATGTAATGATACCTTTTGAAGTCATTTTGTAGTTTTGGGGTTCTGTCTTGTTTTGCAATTTTGGTTGTTTAGAGGACCAAACATGATTTTGTGCTGAAAGAATTTTGGCACCATTTCAATCCACACCCATGTTTTGGCATCATTGTAATAATTTGAATTGTGCACATGGAACTAATGTAAGTGATAATTAATTGTTGTGCCTATTTTGCAAGTGATAAGTAAGTTCATTTGAGTGATAATTGTCTTGCATGTGAAGTGTTCATGCTTTGCACTATAATCAATTACATGAGCCTTTGAGCACTAGCACAAAGTGCCTATAAAACCTCGCATTGTAATAGTATCAATTATAGAGATCAATTGAGCTATGAATGCATAGATTAATCTTGTTCTATTCATTTGTTATATTTAGCTTTGTACATGTTTATCTGTTCAGTAGGCTTTAATTGTAATTTTACATATTTATTTGCTTTAGCACAAAATTCAATGCATGAGTTTCTAATTAAGGTGTTGAGTCCTTCCCATGCTTCGTAGGAGACTTGCAATTATAAGCCAACACATATAGAAGCTACAATGATGTGTTAACATTAGAAAATGGAGGAAATCTATGAATGAGGTCTCCATGGTTAATTAAACCACAAGGTCTTGTCCTATCATAGATCCCTATATCTATTTGCTTATTTTACTTATTGTCTTCAATACTTTAGCATGCATGATTCATGTAGTTCACATGTATGCCGAAGTGAAGGCAAAATATAGAAAATAAAAGTGCATACCTTGCCCTTGTACCCTCTTGTTTTACATCCACTTTTGGCCTTATTGCAAATACAATGTCTTGATGCTTAATTTGAACCTATCACCCACATCTACTATGCATCACCTTCAAAAGAAGATTTGTCTCTCCCCTTAGCATTTTCTATCCCTGGACTAGATTATAGATGAAGATATGTCCTTTGGATAGAACTGCATTTGTACTTTTTTCCTCATAATTGAAACCCCTTTTCCTACTTTTCCCAAGCCAATCGTTTCAAATAATTGGATCATTACTTGTCAACTTGCCTACCAAATACCTCAAATTGAGAATTTGGGATCTTTTATTGAAAGACAAGATCTTGAACATTAGTCATTGTCAAAAATTTGAATACAAATAGACATCAAGTAGATCTATACTCATTTCACTACAAGTGCATCAAAGGCTTCTATTAGAATTACATTGACAAATGCTACTAGTTAATGTATCATCATAGGCACTCGTATCCCTATTTTGTGTTTTCAATCATTGTACAATAATAGCAGGGTTTGACTCATTAAGGAAGTTGTAAAATTTCCCTTTGAACATGTGACATACCCCCAAGGTGCTTTTCAACACCATCTATGTCCTAGATATAGGTATTCGCTTGAAGGTGAACATGTTTTAGAAGACATTAACAACAAAAGGTTAAGACCATGCTTGCAAGACTAGACTATGCCTACATGATTGTAGATAATGCATAGATCTATCGAGAAGACCCAAAATCCCATCATCAATATTTGTATACTTTTTTTTACCATGGGTGGAAGAATAAAGCCTTGTCTCACTTGTGGGCCATTTTGAAAAATGAGTTTTGCAAGTCTTATAAGTTGGACAACCTCGATTGAAGGTCTAGGCTTATGTTTGATAGAAGGACCTTTGAATGAATGTCTTAGGAAAAGCCACATGTCTACCACATCCACTAGACCTTCGATGAAAGAAATGACCTTTTATTGGAGGCCACCTTCAAATGAAAGTCCTTCACTAGAAGGTAACCTTCAATCAAAGATGTTTTTTAGGTTGTTTTCTTAAAGGAATGTCAACTATATATATGATGATGATGTCATGACCTTTGATTCAAGGTCACCTTCTAATGAAGGACCTTCATTAGAAGGTGTCGTCAAAGGTCCTTCATTAGAAGGTGACCATGTTGCACTCTATCTTCCTCCATTCCACATCTTAATTTTTTGTTGGACAAAATATACTAATTCAAGCAATGTTTTCCAGTAGTTGTCATGACACAAGGTTTTGCATGAACAACCCTCGAAGTAGGTTTTTCAGAAAGTAAAGGTTTTAATTATTGTATTTATTTTCTATTTTCTAATCAACATAGGTTTTTTACCAAACATAAAGACCTCTATTCGACATACATGAAAAAATAACAAACAATTAAAAAATTCAAAAAAAATGACTACTCCATATCAAGATGTCCTCATTTCAACAAAAAAAAATTAATTTAGGTATATATGAGGATCAAGGGTGCGTTGGTTTCTAGATCGGGATCTGAGATAGTGTAGGCCTTTGGCTCCTCTGTGTTGTGACGTTGTTGGTTTGCTATGTTGCCGCAATCTCTTTTTGCCTTTTTGGTAGGCTATTTCTTGTTGGTTTGTAGGACCTATTTCTTGGTTGTGCATGTGTTTGGGCTCTTTCAAAAACCCCCCTTTTAATCTTATTAAAAAAAATTATGTGTTATGGGGAAATATGTATCTAAATTATAACTAATCTTAAAATAATAAATAAAAAATGTATTAAAAAATACAAAAAAGTATGCATAACGTAGACATTAATGTTAATGATCTATGTTTAAAAAACTATGAGAAAATCTTTTTCTAGCTCAAGTTATGCGTAATGCAAAATATTACTCATTAAAAATAATGTGACATATAAGAAAACAATTTATTAACAATTATTTTAACAATGAGATAAACTGTTGTTTTTAAATAAAAAGATTTAAAATCTACATGTAGGAAATCTCACAAATCATTAGTTTGCATTGTCTTTAAAATTTTAACATTCTGCTTGTTATGATTGATAGAAACTAAAAATTTGGCTAAGAATGTTGATTTGAGTAGCCCACTTAAGCCACACAGTGAGATACATTAATGCTTCCACTCTCATCCTTTAAATATCATATTTGTATTGTCTATTATCAATTGTAACATATCAACCAAGCATAAGAGAAAAATTGAGCAATTGTCAAATGAAATGGTTAAGCTACTCTTAATCCTTTCATTTTTAGTTATTAATCTCAACTCTTAATTTAGGTTCAATTATCAATTTCTTAATCATTAATTAGACACCAAAGTGTTGGTAAAAGGTGTCTCAACCTTGCATTCCTAATGTTCATATTTATTAATTTGTTTGCATTTACTATTTTTTCTTTAATGTTCTTGTCCTCACATGAGGAAGATGGTGTCCCACATTGAAGTAGCACTCTTGGCCATGTGTCAACATCTTGGAAGGTGTGTAAGATCACCTTGAGTCATCATGGCAAGAGTTACTTATGATAGATTCTTATGATGTTGAACGTAAGAGCATGAACAAGGAGGTTATATTGGAATCTTGACCAACATTATGACAGGTTTGGACACTTGTCATGGAGCATCTATGAATGGGTTGAATGAAGACAAATTGGGATGGCCAAGTTTGAGTGGTCAAATATAACATTTTTGACATATGAAATGTTGTAAGGAATATGCTAAAAATAGCTTGAAAGACCAAGACTAAGGGGGCAATGGGATTTGTGCCTTGACCATTTGGGCGCCATACCTCCCTTGGCATTAAACATGTTTTTCCAAAACCATTTATGGTTTCTAGTTTGAAGCTTCTCTTATATATTGGTGCTTAGAGTTGGAGTTGTATATGATTGTTTTGTAGATATCATTATGTTGTCAAAATTACTCCAAAATTGTATGTCGGTGATACTCATGTAGGAGGCACTCATTGTATAGTAATTGTGGTTGTTACTAAATAATACTAGTTTATTTAAAGTGTAGGGATTTTTCTCTTGGAAGGGTTTTCCCCACGTAAACCTCCGTATTGTGGTTTATTGTTTTATGTTTGTATGTGTTTCATTTCTTTGTAATTGTAAAGATTATAAATTTGCAAATTACTCTCCTCTAAGATTAGTGTAGGAAGCATTTTTGTGTACCTTGCTTCCTTTCATAAATTAATGAAGGGTGTATTTTTGTAGATAAGAAAAGTGCATACCCTTACTTCCCCCCCATTTTATACCACTTTGGATTGATATCTTTGATGCATGATTTTACCACATAATTTGGCTATTTTGGCCTGCTCACCAACCCAAGCTTGAACCTTGCACTCTAAAATTCAATATATCTATTCAAAACCTACATAACCTAGTTTTCATTAGCTTGCCCATCTTAGACCAACTTACACCTGTGATCTTGTCACCTAGATTCACATGCATTATCACATTCCCCTTTCCCAAAATTCAAAATCTTGCTTAAACCAAGGCTAGTCCAATCATGGGATCTAACTGTTACCTATTTGCACAAGAGACAAAAAGTTTGAGTTAAGTGTCTAGAGTTGTGTATATAAAGGCATCATCATATGATACTTTAACATCATTGGATATCACTCACAAAGTATCCAAAGAACACAAAAGTTTTCCTCCTTTTTGATGAATCAATTATTATCCCTCTTCTAATAGCATCAAACTTCAACAACTTTCAATAATCAAAGATCAAAGATCAAGTAATTGACATTCATTGTTAAAGCACGACACTCTAAGGACATCTTCAGACATTGTTAATCATTAGTTTACCCCAGGGTTTAACAAGATCCAATGTTAAGCTCAACACGATGTATTGCCACCTCCCTCATCGACATCCATTGCCACACTTAATCTCTTTTACTCCTATTAACTCAATATCGGGGCTTGACTAAGGTGTAAGGAAACCTTGATCTTCAATCATTGCATGGTAGGTCCCATGATACTTCTTAGCATTGCTTAGTTTTCCTTAGTCAAATATATATTAGGCAAGAACTCTTTATAGGTATTAAAGATTTGTTTCTATAGAGGATATAATTACACAAGTTAGACCTAATCATGGGTGTGATCTTGTCCCAAGCCCTTAGATTCTCAGATCTCAATCATCATAGGTTTCTTATCCAAAATCTAGTTTAGATGTCAACATCACATCAATCAAAGTCCACCTTTTATCAATTTCAAGTTTGTGGTTTAGAAGTCTCTATCTCAACATCACATCAATCATAGTCCACCTTTCACTAATTTGAACATAAGCCCTAATTTATCACAATTTCTTTTCAATACATGTTTATTTATAGTTTCAATTAATGATTTTAGTTGATTAATCGTATAAAACTCAATAATTTATCTTGGGTTTATATTATATTTAGTTTATTCCCTAAATACTTTTAGAGGTGGTTTATTTCCTATACAATTTCATTTCCTCACATAAACATGCAAATTCCCATTTAGCTTTGGGCCCATTTTGAGGGAACGACTTAATACAATTACATAACAACAAGTGGCACGCTCTTGTTTTAAGTTTGGCTCTTTCCTCAAACCCCATCCATCCCCATTTATTCATACCTTCACACTATTCCATACATTCAACCTTATCTTTGCCCTATTTGTACATATTTTTGCACACTTGCCTCATTATTACCCCACACTTCCATGTTCCCAATCCTTAGATTTTTCATTCCTTGTCTTGGGTCAATTTCACAGTGCTTGGGATTGACCCCAACATCAAATCTTAAAATTTTAAAATTGTTGACTCCTACTCTTTTCCACTAGTTGTTGGGAGCCAACTTGGTGACATTTATGCAACTACTCATTATGTCTTGGTATTTAAAGATATTCATTTATGCAATTAATTCACATAGTCAAATAAGAAGCATTCATTGTAGAAACATCTCAATTTGGAGGAGACTCTAAAAATATTATATGCATGCTCAACTCCAATGATGTCCCTCACTAGTCTTATAAGATCATCATAGAAGAGGCTAAAGAAATATTAATTAAAGACCTTCAAAAATTCAAACATAGTGCATACCCATAGAGACGGAAATAATTCTGAGGATCTCCTCACCAACCTAGGTGGCACCATAAGGGGTTATGTTCAATGGCACGTGGAGGGTTCTTTACCCCCAAAACATAAAACAAAGCATAGATAATGAAGCTAGTAAAAATAACTAAAGCCCCGACAATAATAAAGGGGGAGGCCCCTCCTGGAGGGGGTAGATTAATTGGTGGGTGGGAGGAAGGTAAAATAGACCATCAATGAATTGATCAAAAGTTGCCGGCAGAGAAAAAGGTTTCTTCTTTATCTAGAGAATCGACCAAAGGTTGGGTTAGATGCCATTTACAAAACAGTTATAGTCGAGGTAGATTAATTACAACATCAATGGTGGGATAAATCTCTTACCTACGTTACATGGCTCCCACCCAAATATGACTCTCGCGATATTGGGAGGAGGCATAACCCCCCACCCATCCCCACACACAAGCAAACCCTCAGATTCAAGCCCTGACATAATTATCGGGTTGAATTAATGCTAAAAAAGATTTTCCAAGTCGAGAGGGAGGACCAGACAATTCTAATACTAAAAAGATTTCGTGTGTCCACCAGGTCAAAAGATTTTATGTGTCTTATCATTAGTACAAATCAGTCAAGCAAGTCAAAAGATTTCAAATCTAATCATACGATGTCTGAACAAATCTTGTCCACCAAAGAGGGAGGATAATCATACGATCTGTCGAGCAAATCTTGTCCAAGAGAAAGGACCACCACTTTGAAAAAAAGAGAAGGGACCACCACTTCGAGAAAGAGAGAAGGGACCATCATTTTGAAAAGAGCAACTCAAAAGAAGATACCTATGTACAGTCAAAATCTTATATGCCCTAAGTGGGAATTCAATTGGATGGATAGGTAGAAAGTTTCGGGGTGCAAAATTGGTGGAATTGCAAATTTGGGAAATTTCTGCATGATTGCTGAAAACCAGGTAGTTTTACCCCTCAAAATGGAGTCCTAAAAGATTATCCATTTCTCCAAAAAATAGTTTCATTTTTTCTGCAATTAATTCAATTAATTCTAAGGATTTTGTGTGCCCATTTAGGATTCCAACTAGTAGAAAGGATGAAGTGCCAGAGGAAGGCTGAAGTGGTTGGTTTAGTTTGGTCAGTGGCTATCAGTTGTATTGCATATAGAATAGAAGTGGCGATTCAGAGCCTTTGTATGTGGCTATGAAGATTGGTCACTAGTTTGGAAGTCTGAGGTGATGGAGGAAGGATTCAGGATGAAGTGAAGGAGGAATGCTAAAGAGTACCCATTCAGGATTCCGTGTTCAATGAAGGATGGTTGTTGGTCGTGTACTATTCCGGTTGGGAGTGTAGGATCGTAGTCGGTCATGAAATCTTCCGTATGAAGGATAATCATGACAAGGACAGACCTACTAGGCAACAAACAACCCAACATTGGTATCATACGAAGTTTCTAGACAAGTGTGAAGAGTTGAACTTAGAGCCCTATTGCAGGTTTGAAAATAGAAAGAGAGCTATGGGGGTGGAATGGTGAGAATCAACTCATCTTCTTGCAAAAGGATCCATAGTAATGCTATTGTGTGGAGCACTTTGAGGAGAGGTGGCCTCACTCCCTTCCTCAAAGCCATAAATGGGTATGATCCCATGTTGTCCCACGAGTTCGCCACATCATGGAAGAGTAGCACAGTTTATGTGAGGGGGATTTCATTTAGGGTGTCTAAAGAGCTCATTGCTATGGAAACTAGTACGGAGGTCATGAAATTTCAAAAGATAATTAAGAACTGTGACCACCAGTTTATAGATACCTTCCTCAAATGAGGCAAGCATGTCTCTAAATTCTAGAATGGGTTCAAGCATGGGGACCTACTAAGGTGCTGGAAAGATGCAGCAGAGGTTCTATTGCGACACTTCACATTGGAAGGTAGGTATAAGTGCATTTATTCTTACCATTTCCCCATGCTTAACCATCTTCGACACAAATTTAAGATGGACTTTCCATTCTTCTTGTTCAGTTATTTAGAAAGCTTTATGTTGAATGTTCTGGGGAAGACTGAATTGCCCCTCCATCAAGGACTCATATATTGTATCTATCAATTTGGACAAACAAAAACCCCTAATCCCATGTTCCTTCCCAGAATATATAATCCCACTTAGGTTCTTCCCAAAGTGTCGAAGGACAAACCATAGACTAGTGCAACTCCCCTGTTCCCAAGGAAAGACACCTAGTTAACCAACCTACCCTGCACCTTAAGGCTATTATGCTAGATAAGCCTGCCCACATCCTAGTTGTGAAAATCTTTGTGCCTTCTTCCAATCCCTAGATGGATACCACCCCAATGTCTACCCACACTAGTCCTACAGACCATAATGCGATTGTTAAAGGGAAGGCTATATGGGAGGGTCCCTCTGCCCCAAACCCCTCACCCATTCTAAAACCCCCTAGTAAGATCCATGTATCCAAACACCTCAAGTACATTATGATATTTATTTCAGGGTTTAACTGCGTAGTTTTTTTGACTCAAAAAAACTACGCAGTTAAACCCTGAAATAAATATCATAATTTGACATGCTGCGAAAAATGCCTCCTACTTACCACCTCAAGTACATGCTGAAAAAGATGGGCTAACTCCCAAACCTTTTCCCAAAGAGGATATCTTGTTGAATGTTCCCAAGACCCCGCCCAATCCTCTTGCGGACTTGAATGTGGAGTGTCAAAACTAGAATAGTTTGAGGGAGAGAGTGGAGAAAATTTAAGAAAGTCTCCAACTTTACAATAACGTTATGAAATGGTTCCTCTCTCAACACAATGCCACTAGACAAAGGATCCAGGAAATAGAAATGAAGTTGTTTAATCAGGCCAAAGACTGGCAGGGCTCCTAGGTGGACAATGATATATGGTCGGAGGTTGAGAAGTTTTTAGCTGCTTTCAAGAAATGGGAGGGACTTCAAAAGAATTCTAACATTATGCAAATAAAACAAGAAGAGATGAAAAATAAATTGACTAAGGTGGTCTCATTTAGCAAAAAAAACCATTAAAAATTCTACTACAAGCCTTTGTTTTGCAATCCAAACTTTAGAAAAGGCAGATGGAAAAGCAAGAAGATCTAGCCAGAAGGACTAGGGCCAAAACCATAGATGAAGACCCTGTAGAGGTCACCTTTGTTGACTAGGTCAACTGCCTCACTAAGGAGTGGCAAGTGGCCAACATGCCCTAGAAGTTGGTGAACAACGATTAAGTTTAGTGTTTTCTCTTCCTGTGCTACTACTGTTTCTTTGCCGGTTGCTTTGTTTTTTGTTGTATATATTATTTAGCTATCTTTTGCTTAGTCCTATACCTCATGGGGCTCTTCTCATCCACCTGATAGCTATTGTTTTATAAAAGGGTTTGGGCGCTTTCAAAATCTCATTTTTACCAATGTCAAAAACATTTCAATTTGGAGCTTTAAACAACCATAACTCTACATTGGAATCATAAATGAATTTGCATTTAGGACACTTGTATGTTTGAGATAGATGTGTTTGATATTTACCTATGGATGTAAAGTTAGTCTATCCAAGGGGGTTGACTGAGGAGAACTTGACCCTCATAATTTAGCAACTTGCTTAAGATATTTTTGAATACCATCAATCCTTATATATCTATAGACAATAGAAATTATAGAGGACTAAATTATAGAATCTGTATTTTCCCAAATTAGAACCACACTTTAAAAATCATTTCTGCATTGTAAGGGATCAATCCATAGAAGATTATGAGCCTATTATAATTCTAAGCCACCGAACACGTCGAAAGTATTAATTTTTAAGCATTGATGAATTGATTCTACACTCCACTAACATCATTCGTCATCATTATTCTAAAACTAAATACCCTAATCCTCTTACATTTATTTTTTAAAAATAATACTTCTAATTATCAATTCCCAACTTTTAAAAATCAATTTAAATTAGCAGTATTTTGATTGTTATGTAAGGTGCTTTTAGCTTTTCGTAGTAAGAATTTTGTGGGACACTTATCCATAGTTACCCCATGTCCCCATGGGGCTGTTTAAGTTATTTTTTTTGCTTAAGCAATTCGAGTGGCCCCATGGAAATTTACAATTTGGGAAAAGGATACTATAGAATCTTTCCCTATTTTTGTGCAGCATCTATTGTTTAGGAATTATAAATAAGCTTTGGAAAAAAAAAGGGTTGGAAATAAGCAGCCACTGCATAATGAAAAATATGCCATGTCGCTGCATATATTTCCTTCCCTCCTTTTTTAAAAAAAATTCTTCTAAATTAAGATAATTAGAAGAAAAAAAATATTCATGACGTCACTAGCTCCACAAATATCTCCTAAAAAAATTGAGCAATGGCTGCTAGCCAAAACAAGCTAAGAGGACTTAAATTTGACGGTCAACCTTGCCTATCAGACAATTTTTTAATGTCAGTTATCTATTCAAAGGTGCTCTTAAAGTTAAAATACTATGATATAACTTAATATAAGTAAAATTATATATATATCATAATTTAAAATTTTTTTATTGTATTTTACAGAAAAAAATGTCTAAATACAGCTATACGGCCATCAAATTTAGGCCCTGGCGGCATGGGACATGCTCTTAGAGACAACGGTAGTTGAGGGTACTAACAGTAACCTTACGAACATAGGCCAAATTATTATTTAAGAAAAAATAATAGAAATGTAAAAGCTAATATTTACAATTTAAAAATGCCCATGTTGGGAATTTGTCGTACATAGATCACCCACATAAGCTTACTATTATCAAACCTTGTGAATTCATGGTGCTGCGTTAGACTTTAGTTGCGCATAAAAAGAGCTTAAATAACCCAAGAGTATAAGTACCGAATTGATTGATTTATTTTTTTTTAACGACATTCAAGAGACTATAATCTATGGGACCCAGAAAGAAAACAAACCACATCAAAAAGGAAACAAAACAACCACAGACAACCTCCCATAGTGAGTGGACTGTGGGACAAATTCCTTTTTAAATAAAAGTAGAGGACAAGTGAGTGGACCGTGGGGGCAGTTTCTGCTCTTTACCATGCGTCTCCCTCTTTTACAGACAACTATGGAATCATATTTTTTGTGATGGTGAAATGCCTGTAATAAGCTCTGACAAAAATCGAAGGTTTCCATTACGTGGCTCTTTTACAGAAGTTTTTTGTTCAGGGTTTATTTAACAGAGAAGAGGGTTGAGAAAACGAGAGGGTTTATGACACTGATAATATATCTAAATATGACTAGAGATATCTTTTCAAGTTTTGTCAGTTTCTTATAGTTTAGTTTTTGTTTTGTTTTTTTTTTTTTTTTTCTGGCTAAAGAGAAAATAAGTGCTCTCATCTCCACCTAGATATAATTGTAGAATGCCTCTGGACATAATTATGTGATAAAGAAATGTTATAATAGTGAGTTCTAATAAAATAGAAGGTTTCCATTATTAATGGGCATTACATAATATATATTACATTTGTGTTCTGCTGTTCTGTTTATAACTGTTATTTTGTATTTTTAATGCTGTTTGCTGCTGTTTCCTCTTATGAACAGCACTGATCCTTTTAAGTATTGGTTTCCTTAATTCTCTCTTTCTATATAAATAAGACATAACAATAAAGTGGGCATTATATAATATAGGCGTTCACTAAAGCAGCTCAAATAACCTGACAGTGTAAGGTCTCATTCATTCCAGAGAGTTTGGTGTGCATTCCACAGCTTGGAGTGCATGTACACAGTCCAGTACAACATTTATTTGAGCTGCTTTGGCAATTCTTAAGAAATAATAATGGGCACCTTCCATTCTATCAGAGCTGACTATCATGATATTTCACTATCCACACAACCAAAAAAATATGATGATTTTTTTTAACTTTCAATTTTTTAGGACTTCAATTGTGTTTTTTTTTAAATATTATATTCTGTTATCAAAATAGAAAAAAAATAGTATATAAGAGTTCAAAATTAACTGAAAAAAAATAGTATATAAGAGTTCAAAATTAACTGAAAGCTTAAAATATATGGCGAAGAAAAAATATTCTATTTCAGATAATTAGGGAACACTAAAAAAAAATTACCTGTGCCAAAAATCCTCCAATTGCTGGACCAATAATCAAACCAATTCCCCATGTGGTTGTGACCTAAAAAATAACACAAAACCACTTAACATCGTAGCCTGCAATAAAGATTTATGATTTTACAGGGAGCAAGATTTTAAGCATATTGATTTGAAGAGCTTGGATCACCGGCACTTTCAGTCAAAGTGTCAGTTATTTATATGCAGCTAACTCCTTACTTAATAATGTACTATTGATTATAATGTACTGGCTTATTAAAACTGGTTACCGGGCCTGTATGGAAATAACAGCATATTAATTATAATGTACGGGCAATCTATGCACCAAATTTTTATATAAACAATTAATACATAAACCACAAGGCACTGATGGTTTACAAGAAGGATGATGGTTTACAAGAAGGATATTGTAAATGAGTGCTTCAGGATTTAATTTATTATGTGAAAGTTTTTCTCTCAACTTTTGGGATCACACTCCATGATCCATCATTAGGAGATTAGAGAGCAACTCCATGATCCATCATCAGGAGATTAGAGAGCAAGAAAAACCTTGAGAGAAAAACTTTCACACAATTAAATCCTGAAGCACTCATTTACAATATTATAGACTATGGAAATCTGATGTCTATTAAAAATATTTCAAAAAAAAAAATCTAAAAATAAGTTGCAGTAACAAACAAGACATTTGTTCAGTATACATACAATTGACAACCCCATAGCATGATGCTCCTCTCTCGAGACTTCCGTTGCATATGCCTGTAAGTCAGTCATATTCATATTCATATGCCAAACTTCATATAGGACCACTCTGAACATAACAAAATAGCCTTTCAAACTTCATAGAGTGGTTAGAGTTTGTCACCATACAGAGATTATTTATTATCTAGATCCAGTTTAGATCAAGACACAGAATGCCTACTTACTTTTATTGTACCAATCAAGCCATTAAAAGAACCAAGCAAAAATCTCGTTGAAATGGCCATCCAATAGTTTACACTTATCCCGAACAAGGTATTGAATACGATTCTGCATTAATATTCAGCAAATCATAATAGTGAATGTTGTGAAATATGAAGAAAACAGTATGCTTAGTCTTTTGTGCTGCTAATAGTAGTATAATTATACTGACATAGAGATGGCACCAATTATGATAACAGGCTTGCGGCCATATCGATCTGCGGCAACTCCCCATAACACTGAAAACAGAAAGCGTCCCACCATGAACGATGATCCTGCAGCCATTAACACACTCCCCAATGTAACATCATCAGCTACCAAGCTACCAGTTAGTAACAGATGTTTATCAATAGTACCCAAGCATGGAAAAAGTCATTGGACTGGGATTTTTCAAAATTTTAAAGGTTACAATTTTTTTTTGGAGATTCAAAAATGATTAGGGAGAGGACTCAATTTTTTTTTGGAGATTCAAAAATGATTAGTTTATGCATTTCCATAGAAATAGGGGATAGGACTCAATCATCCTGCAACCTATCTTTTCATCTATCAATTTCTTAAATGGTAGGGCAAATTTATTAAAATTTTCATTAAACTTTCTTTTGATAAAATTTAAAAATTGTTTTGAATAGCAAAATTTTTAAATGTGTAGGTGCAGACTGATTAGGTTATTCTTAAATATCATCCACTTCAATACTCAAAAGTTAATTTTGGCCAATAAAAATAAGACAAATATGTATTGTGAATGAGGTGTAAAATTACTATTGATTGTTTGACTATATATGTAAAGTAGATTAGTTCCAGAAAAGTTGGGGTTCATTCTATTAAACTTGTTTTTGCAAATACTATATATATATATTTCAGAAAAACAAATACCAAAAAGATTCTGTTCACTTTTTAACCCCTGAAAAACAAGAGGTTAGCTACCTTTTTCTGATTTCCAGAAATTTGGAAATATAGATCTCCCAACATACCTAAATGGCTATATGGACTTCCATCCACTGAACCTAAAAAGATGAAAATTGAAACCAGAAAAGAATACTCACCGAGGATACCAGCATACGTTGCTATATCTTCGTATCTGTTTGTTATGTCAAAGTCTCTAACCTGCAAATTGCAATATAATCGTCTATTAACTCAACCAAACTGAAGTTTCTGCTGGACTTTTTGAACTGTTTTTTTAATTTTAAATTCTCTATAAAGCAATAGTTTCATCCCTTACCACCCTTTTGCAGCTTACCATAAAATAGACGAAGGGAAACAACGAAGATATGGGAAGAGCTGAAAATACACAATCCACACAAACTTCCATTAGCATGCATTTCTAAGTATATGGAAGTTATTGTAAAAAAACAAGCTACTGTGCTTTGATGGCTACATCTGCAAGAGTAGACACCATTCCTTGTATCAGTAGCTACAATACATTTTTCAAGACTGCAAGCTAAGAAGATGGGCCAGTCAAAAATCTAGCCAGTAATCTACGTCTAAAAACATTTTTTTAAAAGTCTAAACAAGTGTTACCATTAAACATTTATTTTACTAAATTGACTCCACTAATTCAAGGTTAATGGACGATGTAGATTGTGAAATGAATCAATGATATCTTGACAATGTTTTCATTCAACAAGTTTTTTCATTTTCATAAGTGATCCTAAAATTGAGGAGAACACACAGTTATTGCAATAAGCTTGTTAAATAAAATGTGTTCAAATTTTCACCATTGACAATAATAATTGAATATACTGTGTAATACATAATTCAGGAACAGGCAAAAAAATAACTAGATTTGTAGCAATCTACAGTTAACAGTCAGTCCAGTTGCAGCTTTGAGTTGGATTCAATCTCATAATTATATTATGTCTCACTCTTCTACTGATGAAAACAGAGACTACGGAGGATTGAGGAAAGCAAATAGAATATATATCTGAATACCATTGACAAGCACAACCATCCCAACAAAGAAAAACTCTTTCAGCGGATAGCCTTGTTGTTGCTCTTTGCGAAGTTCTAACTGGCATGCTTCGCATTCTTTAAAGTATACAGCATTGGCCCTCTTCAGCAGAGGCTCATGCTGAGTATTACTACTGCTACCAGCCATTCTATTTTGTTGAGGTAGCCAATGAATGCCTTCACCCAATATAAACAAACAATGGGCTTGTTATAGTTAAAATGTGAATCATCAAATTGTCAAAGAAAAAAAGTTCTCCACGAGGAACACGAGGAAAGCTCAGTCCTAACTGGAAAACATGTGGTCCATGTGTGCAGGAATACTTAATAATTATTTGACTCTCTTTCAGGAATATTTAAAAATTCACAGTAGAAGACTCCAGATAAAAAAAGGAAAGAGATACCAATCAGACTTAACCTAGACAGCCTACCTACTGTCTGCTGTATTTGACAGTCCAGTTTTATCATGTAGTCCCATAAGCTGCTCCAACCCTGTGGACATTATTAAAAACCTTCTTTCATTTATTCATTTATGTGGTTTCCCATAGATTCAATCAGATTATAGAGATAAGAATTGTTTAGAGTTGATTATAATGTGTTGACTAAATATACACCTAATAGAGAAGCCTCTTTCCATTAAACCACTTCAAACAAAACGAAACATCCATTCCATCACCATCATCTTGCAGAACCATAATGGACTTTTCTGGCTCACAACTTGCCCATCTTTGTGTTTGTTGATTCTCTGCCACAGTGTTTCCAACAGGTGATGGAGGGTTCACGAGTATAACGTCTGTCAGCTCACTTTACTTTATGTCAACACCTAACCATCCAATTATTTCAATGCCAGTATTGAGTTAATGCATTGAATGTGATAAAATAAGGACAATAATGCAAAAGGTTGTTGCAGATGTGGAAACAGAACCAATTAAAGCCCTTGGCCTCATAGAAAGAAGAAATCAGTCACTTAACCTTTTTCTTAATTACTTAAATCAATTCCATGTTGCTTAATATTGGTTATTATTAATTGTACCCCTCATCTAGTTATGAAGTTTTTAATTTAAAATTAAAAAATTAAAGTTAACATTGTAAATTTTTTAATTAAAAATATTTTAGAAATTATTGATAATATGATTACTTATAGAGTTTTATCTTTTTTTACAGTTTTCACATTATTCAAAATATAGAATAATTAAATTTGTACAATTAAATAATTTATTATCTTATTATTATATATAAAACTTACCTTAAATTTATTTCTCTATTTTTTAATTATGAAACATAATAATTAATTTATTTAACAATAATAAATTATAACTAATTATTGTATGAACCATGAAGGAAAAAAGTGATCGACCTAACTCTTACATAGTACAATTTCCTTGAAAAAAAGTTGATGTTGACATATCTTAAGATGTAGGACAGAAAGGAATTAATAGATTTTAATTTATCTTTAGCAAGATTGAATTTTTGGGAAATGCAAAATCTGCAATAAATAAAAGATAAAGATGATTAGACAAATTGGACAAAGGAGGACACTTACATATAAAAGATATTTGACCAATATTGCAAATATTTAATGTATATTTTAAGAAATGAGTATATTAAGAAAATGGTAAATTTTTAAACTTGTGTTCCCTCAATAAAAGATATTTTGAGCATTTTTTAGTGTTAAGTAAATTTAATTTCTTAATTAAAAATATTTTAAAAAATTATGGATAATATGATTAGTTATAGAGTTTTATCTTTGATTACAGTTTTCACATTATTCAAAATATAGAATAATTAAATTTGTACAATTAAATAATTTATTATCTTATTATTATATATACAACTTACATTAAATTTTAATTCTCTATTTTTTAATTATGAAACATAATAATTATTTTATTTAACAATAATAAGTTATAACTAATTATTGTATGAACCATAAAAGTACAATTAATTATGAAACATAATAATTATTTTATTTAACAATAATAAGTTATAATTAATTATTGTATGAACCATAAAGAAAAAAAAAAGTGATAGGCATAACTCTTACATAGTACAATTAATTATGAAACATAATAATTATTTTATTTAACAATAATAAGTTATAACTAATTATTGTATGAACCATAAAGAAAAAAAAGTGATGGCATAACTCTTACATAGTACATTTTTCTTGAAAAAAAGTTGATGTTGACATATCTTAAAATGTAGGATAGAAAGGGATTTAATAGATTTTATTTTATCTTTAGCAAGATTGAATTTTTGGAACATGCAAAATCTGCAATAAATAAAAGATAAAGATGATTAGACAAATTGGGCAAAGGAGGACACGTACATATAAAAAATATTTAACCAATATTGCAATTATTTAATGACAAGCATTAAAGATCCTTTACTCATTTAACCAATATTATGTTAAGCAACAAGTATGTTAAGAAATGAGTATGTTAAGAAAAGCATAAATTTATAAACTTGTGTTTGGTGAGTAAAAGATATTTTGAACATATTATTTTATGTTAAGTATATTTAATTACAAAAAAAAATGTTGATATAATTAAATATATAAATTATTGCAAGTATGTGCCTAATATGTGTTGTCATTGATGTCAACATATCTATGTTGTCATTGGTGTCAACTGTACTCTTATCTTGTTGTCTGATTGTAAGGAATAAGATGCTTTGTATTCACTTATGTAAGTAATCTTGATGTTGAGGATATTGAGAAAATTAGCCTCTCCGGTAGAAACAGTGAGTTGCAATGGAAACAATGTATTGCATATAGAAAAACAGTCTAGAAGAATGCTCCACATTTTCTGTAGAATGAATATCTTTGTCTACGGATTGGAAGTTATTTAGAAGTCCATCTGAAGATGTCTCGTTCTGAGTTTGAACCTCCGGTATGAAGAATTGAGTGAGTTATGTTCACCAGAGTGAAAACAACTTCTTCTATATGTTTGGCAAAGATAGGGAGAAAGTGTTATGCTCCTCATTCCTCCACATTGAAGTATTTTGATCTACAGTTTTAGAGATAAGTCTGAGATAATGTTAAGTGTAGTGCCCCTCGTTTTGGTTTTCTGATTTATTGTTAGTTAGATCCTCATGGTTAGACTTGATGGTATATTCTGATGACTTTATTTTGAGGACTGATGATGGCATGTATTTATGCATTCCTTAATGACATTTTTGATGCTCATGTTAGGATAGAATGACTATGTTATGATTTCAATTAATGTTCATAAGAATATCTAACATTTGATTATTGCTATGATGATGATGTTGAATGAATCAATGTTTAATGCTTATGTCTCCTATGGATTTAATTGGCAATGTAGAAAATGTGTTATGTCTTGTTTGTGAAGGGACGGTGTAGCATTACTCTCGAAGAGCACCCTGCTACACTGCGATTCCCTGTCACAGTGTGTATTTTGATGATGATTTATGTATATGTATTTGAGATCTAGTTTGTGCAGGTTGCAGGTACTAGGCATCGACTCCACCTGAATTAACAGGTCTGAGCGTGCCTTAACCAATGGAAATTGTTGTGAGGAGATAACGTAAGGTCCCCATCTGTTTTGTCACCGTCCTTGTAAAGGATATGTATCTTGTCTAGAGTCCTATCGTTTTTTCAATATGAGTCAGTATGTGGGCTCTTAAGTTTTGGTGTAACCTTTTTTTTTTGGGAGTAATTGTTTTATTTATAGTAAATTGTTTTTTTTTCCTTGTTGGCAAATAATTACGATAATATAATGGTTGAGGGTTGTTGTTGGAGGACATTAATATCATAGCTGATATCTTGGTAAATAAATAAATTTTCTAGAACAGAGGTCATTTATGTCTTGTTGGTAGTGTGTTGTCATGGATAATAATGATATTGATTTTATTCTATTATGGGAAAATCTACCGTAAATGGAGATCTGTTGCATTTATGTTTGAGAAGTGGAAATTATGACAATTAATTACTTGTGTCCGAAGGTGTTTTAAGGGGGAAAATTTGTCTTTGTTTGAGGGGGTCCTGTTCCGGGAGGGGGCATTACATTAAGTGTCTTCAACTCCAATTGTTCGTGATTTGGCGGTCCGCAAGTTATCTTTTCTTTATGACAGTAGCTGACAGTGTTGTTCTTGTGCTCCAGTTTGAATAATCCTCTTGACAGAGTGGTTAGAGATTGTGCAGTTATTCTTGGTGATTAAAATGTGCTTGTGGATGTCTCCTGATCATGTTCCTACTTTTGGATTGGTCCGCAAAGAGAAGTGTGGATCATGAAAGAAGAATGTTCTTAGAAAACCTAGTGTTAACTCCAGTCTTCGCCGACTTGGTTGTTTTCACTATTTGTGGAGATGCATTGAAGATTGTAGAAGCGTGTTGTGGCATGGAGGATTGCGTTTGAGTCATAGCTAAGGTGTGGCATGTTCATCATACTTCTCTTTATCTTTCCTTAGTTAAATTTTGTAATAGGTCTAGACCTATTTCTATGTATGTTTTGTAATGCCGACCTTGGAGAATGTTCTAATGGTTAATGAATGTAATGCCGACCTTGATGTATATTCCAAGGTTGATGAATTGTATAAAAGCATGTAATAGAGTTGCAAAAAAGTGGGAGAGTGCGAAGATGAAGAGGTAAGTGTGAAGGTGTGAAAAAGTAGAGCAGAGAAGTTATATTGTGCTTTAATGGAACTGAATCCTGGCATGGAGTAGATGCTACTTAATTAGTTCACCTTTTTGGCAATGAGCCACCCCTTAGCAGTGAACCACCCTCTGGCAGTGAGCCATTCTTTGCAGTGAGCAATTTGGGCAGTAAGCCCTGTAGGCAATGAGCCTCTATTTTTTGGTATTGTTATAACTCATATATTTCTGTGGGCTAACACCCACCGTGGTTTTTCCCTTTTAGGGGTTTCCACATAAAAAATCTAGTGTCTGTTGTGTTGGATGTATGTTTATGATTAACCTTATGGTTTTATGATTTCATGATTAAATCTAATTATAAGCAATTAAGTTGTTGGTGGTTTGATGTTCATATGAAGCTAAGTTTTGTGACAACTGATTCACCCCCCTCTCAGTTGTCTAGTGTATTTCAACAATTTTTATCAGAGCAAGGTTCCTTGGTGTAAAGCTTAACAACTTGAGGTAGATCCAGGATGTCTTACAAGAAGGAAGCTCCGTAGTTTGATGGGATGAATTATGTAACTTGGAAGATTTGCATGAAGATCCATCTACTTTGTATTGGTTATAAAGTATGGTAAGCAACACAGACTGAATATGCCATGCTGGAGAATGGTCTGATAACTAAAGATGAAGTCAAAGAATATGAGGTAAATATAAAAGCTAGAGATGCTCTGTTGAGTGCACTGAGTGACTTTGATTTAATAAAGGTCATGGATTATGAGTATGCTAAAGAAGTCTGGGATAAACTGAGTAATCTGTATGAAGGAGATGATTCTATGAAGAGTGCCAAATTGTGAGGACTAAAAGCCAAATATGAAGGTCTTAAAATGGGAGAAGATGAAAACATAACATCCTTCATGCAAAAGGTTGATGAACTTGTTACTGGAATCAAAGGTATGGGAGGAACTGTTGATGAAACTGAAGTTGTGATGAAAATTCTTAGGTCATTACCTAAATCCTATGCACACAAAGTAGCTGCAATTGAAGAAATAATGACTGTGAAAAAGATTAATAAGGATCAGTTTCTTGGTAAGATTACTGCTTTTGAAATGAGATAGTTTGGTGATGCTTTGCCAAAAGTAGAAACTGCTTTCAAAGCCAGTACTTTAGAAAAGATCTCCAGAGTAGAAAAATACAAGGTAGAACCTGATGATGAGCTTGATGAAATTGAAGCTAACTTTGTTGACAGACTGCAAAGAGGTTCCGGTAAGTTCAAAGGCAAATTACCTTTCAAATATTTCTCATTTGGTAAAGTAGGTCATTATGCTTCCAGATGTCCTAAAAGAATTGAAAGGAATAGAAAAAGATTTGAGAACATGCTTAGAGCTCCAAAGAAATGATACTATGTTAGAGATTTTGATGATGAAGGTGTGATGGATGATGAATCTGATGATGCTAGTACTAGTGCAAATGAATGCTTGTTTAGTGCTATTAAAGAAGAACCTATGTCTACTAATCCTGCTAGCTGTGTGAAGGAAGAAAAACCAATGGAAGAAAGTGCTTTGGCTATTCAGGTTGAGAAAGATAAGGACAAATGGATTATTGATAGTGGATGCTCACATCACATGACCGATGATAAAAGTAAGTTTGTAAGTTTGGAAAAATATGATGGAGGACTAGTTAGGTTTGGAGATAATGCATCTAGAAAGATTTGTAGAAAAGGATCTATTTCATTTGATTGTAAGCATAACACTGACAATGTTCTCTATGTGAAGGGTTTAAAGCATAATCTTTTGAGTTTTGGTCAGATGTGTGACAAAGGCTATGATATGAGATTCAAAGACAATGGATGTAAGATAATGGAAAGCTCTGGAACTATGATTGCTACTGGTAAGAAGACCAAAGGTAACATCTATCAATTAAGAGGAACTAATGATTACTGTTTATTAGCCCAAGCAGATGAAAGTTGGTTGTGGCATAGAAGGTTGTGTCATATAAATTTTGATAATTTGTTAAAGATAAGTTCAGGATAGACTATAAGAGATCTACCAAAACTTGTAAAACCCTCCAATACTATTTGCAAGGAATGTCAGTTGGGGAAGCAGACAAGAACAAGTTTCAAGAGTAAAGAGCAATTCTCTACCGATTTGTTGGATCTAGTTCATACAGATCTATGTGGTCCTACAAGGATAAGAAGTCTGCAAGTTGACAGGTACTTCATGTTGCTTATTGATGATTATTCTAGAATGACTTGGGTTACATTTCTAAGAGACAAATTAGAAGCCCTAGAGAAGTTCAAATCCTTCAAAGCTATGGTTGAAAATGAAATAGAATTAAAAATCAAATGCTTGAGGTCTGATAGAGGAGGTGAGTTCACATCAAATGAATTCAACATTTTCTATGAAGAGAAAGGAATAAAAAGACAGTTGTCTACACCTAGAACTCCTCAGCAAAATGGAGTTGTGGAAAAGAAGCACATGACAGTTCAAGACGCTGCTAGAACAATGATGAAGGAAGGAGGCCTACCAGAAGTCTTCTGGAAAGAAGCTATACATATTGTTGTCTATATTCAAAACAAAGTTCAAGTGAAAGGTAATGGCACTAAAACCTCCTATGAATTGTGGTATGGAAGAATTCCAATAGTAAGATATTTTAAATTCGTTGGAAGCAAATGCTATATTAGAAGAGATGAAGACCTAGGGAAATTTGATGCAAGATGTGATGAAGGAATCTTCCTTGGATACTCTACTAAGAGTAAGGCCTATCGATGCTACAACAAAAGGTTGAAGAAGATTGTGAAGAATGAAAATGTGAAAGTGGATGAAGGCAAAGGAAAAACATCAGTTCAGAGTGGCTATGAGTCAGATGAACCTGCTGATATAACTCATGAAGAAAAAGTTGAACAAGAAGAAGAAGGGGCTCTAGAAATTGCTAAAACTCCCAGGTATGCAAGAATCAATCACTCTGAAGATCAAATTATTGGAGACAAAGAGAAAGGAGTGCTGACAAGGAAAAGAGCTATAGAAGAACAAGTGAATTACTGTCTGCTCTCTACAGTTGAACCAAAAACTATGAATAAATCCTACAATGATAAAAATTGGGTTAAGGCAATGGAAGAAGAACTAATGCAGATAGAGAAGAATGAAACTTGGGAATTAGTTCCTAGACCCACTGACAAAAATATCATTGGAACTAAATGGGTCTTTAGGAATAAGCTGAAAGAAAATGGAGAAGTTGTAAGGAATAAAGCAAGGCTTGTGTGCAAAGGATATTCTCAAAATGAAGGGATAGATTTTGAAGAGACTTTTGCTCTAGTAGCTTGGATTGAAGCAATCAGAATGTTTCTGGCATTTGCATCTCACAAAGATTTCAAAGTGTATCAAATGGATGTGAAGTCAGTATTTCTGAATGAGGAGTTAGAAGAGGAAGTCTACATTGAGCAACCGGAAGGACTCCAACTATCAAATCAAGGTGATATGGTATGCAGGTTGAAGAAAGCATTATATGGACTCAAACAAGCTCCCAGAGCATGGTATGCAAGGTTGGATAAATACTTATTACAGTTAGGATTCAGTAAAGGCACTGTTGACATTAATCTTTATTTCAAGATTAATGGTGATCAAATTTTGATTGTTGAATTTTTTGTTGATGATATCATCTTTGGTGGAAATGAAGGCATGTGTATGAAATTTGCTAGTGAAATGCAGAAAGAGTTTGAGATGTCTATGTTTGGTGAGATGAATTTCTTTCTAGGTCTGCAAATCAATCAATTAGATAAAGGAATCTTCATTTCTTAGTCTAAGTATGTAAAAGAATTGTTAAAGATGTTTGGGATGGAAGACTCTAAACCGATATGTACTCCCATGGTGACTGGTTGCAAATTAAGAAAAACTGATGAATCACCCAAGACTGATCAGAAAAAATACAAATCCATGATTGGAGGATTACTTTATCTAACTCAGACCAGACATGATATTATGCATGCAGTTTGTCTTGTTGCAAGATTTCAAGTTGATCCAAGAGAATCACATGTGATGGCAGTAAAGAGAATCCTGAGATATTTAAAAGGCACTCCAGATCATGGCTTATGGTATCCAAAGGATAATGATTTTACTCTTAGTGCTTATACAGATGCTGATTGGGTAGGAGATGTTAATGAGAGAAAAAAATAAGTGGAGGTGCTTTCTTCTTGGGAAATAGATTAGTTTCATGGCTGAGCAAGAAACAAGATTCAATCTCATTCTCAAATGTAGAAGTAGAGTATATTGCAGCTTCATGTTGTTGTACTCAAGTGTTATGGATGAAGCAAACTTTGAAGGATATAAGAGTTATTTATGAAGATCCAATTGCAATCTTGTGTGACAATACGAGTGCCATAATATTTCCAAGAATCTAGTGATGCACTCAAGAATAAAGCATATATCCATAAGGTATCACTTTTTGAGGGAAAAGGTGACAGAGAATGAAGTTAAGTTGGAATATGTTTCTACAAAGGATCAGATTGCAGATATTTTCACTAAGTCTCTGCCTAAAGATACTTTTGAGTATCTCAAGAAAAAATTAGGGGTCATTACCCCTCTAGCTCTGAACTAAGATGCAAAGGAATGCATCAATCTAGTGGTGCCCAAAGATTCACTCCTTGATCTGGATTGATGTTCTGAGAGCTACCTCTTAGGGGGAGTAGCTGAATGATGACAAACAGTTGGTTGCAAAAGTTTAAATTTGTTCAGAGCAGTAGAGTGCAAGTATGTGCCCTTTGCCTTTGATGTTAAAGAGGGAGAGAAATCATGTGAAAAACTTAGAAGTAGAAGTGCAGATGTGTAAAGAGAAAGGGGGAGAATCTTGTCTGATGGTCTTTACAGTTTTTCACATTATATACTGCCATCAATGACAAAGGGGGAGATTGTTGCAAGTATGTGCCTAATCAGTGTTGTCATTGATGTCAACATATCTGTGTTGTCATTGGTGTCAACTATGCTCCTATCTTGCTATCTGATTATAATGAGTAAGATGCTTTGTATTTACTTATGTAAGTAATCTTGATGTTGAGGATATTGAGAAAATTATCCTCTCCGGTAGAAACAGTGAGTTGCAGTGGAAACAATGTATTACATATAGAAAAATAGTCCATAAGAATGCTTCGCATTTTCTGTAGAATGGATATCTTTGTCTACGAATTGGAAGTTATTTAGAAGTCCATTTGAAGATGCCTCGTTCTGAGTTTGAACCTCCAGTATGAAGAATTGAGTGAGTTATGTTCACCAAAGTGAAAACAACTTCTTCTATATGTTTGGCAAAGACAAGGAGAAAGTGTTATGCTCCACATTCCTCCACATTGAAGTATTTTGGTATGCAGTTTTAGAAATAAGTCTAAGAGAATGTTAAGTGCCTTTAACTCCAATGGTTTGTGATTTGGAGGTCCGCAAGCTATCTTTTCTTTATGACAGTAGCTGACAATGTTGTTCTTGTGCTCTGGTTTGAAGAATCCTCTTAACAAAGTGGTTAGAGATTGTGCGGTTGTTCCTGGTGATTAAAATGTGCTTGTGGATGTCTCCTGATCATGTTCCTACTTTTGGATTGGTCCGCAAAAAGAAGTGTGGATCGTGAAAGAAGAATGTTCTTAGAAAACCTAGTGTTAACTCCATTCTTGGCCGACTTGGTTATTTTTGCTATTTGAGGAGATGCATTGAAGATTGTAGAAGCGTGTTGTGGCATGGAGGATTGCATTTGAGTCCTGGCTAAGGCATGGTGTGTTCATCATACTTCTCTTTATCTTTCCTTAGCTACATTTTGTAATAGGTCTAGACCTATTTCTATGTATGTTTTGTAATGCCAACCTTGGAGAATGTTCCAATGGTTGATGAATGCAATACTGACCTTGATGTACATTCCAAGGTTAAAGAATTGTATAAAAGCATGTAATAGAGTTGCGAAAAAGTGGGAGAGTGTGAAGATAAAGAGAGAAGTGCGAAGGTGTGAAAGAGCAGAGCAGAGAAGTTATATTGTGCTTCAATGGAACTGAATCCTAGCATGGAGTAGATGCTACTTAATCGGTTCACCTTTTTGGCAGTGAGCCTTTATTTTTTGGTATTGTTGTAACTCATATACTTCCGTGGGCTAACACCCACTATGGTTTTTCCCTTTTAGGGTTTTCCACATAAAAAATCTGGTGTCTGCTGTGTTGGATGTATGTTTATGATTAAGCTTATGGTTTTATGCTTTCATGATTAAATCTGATTATAAGCAATTAAGTTGTTGGTGGTTTGATGTTCATATGAAGCTAAGTTTTTGTGATAATTGATTCACCCCCTCCCCCCCTCTCAGTTGTCCAGTGTATTTCAACATAAATATTATATTTATTTTGTCAACAAGAAAAAACATTATAAATTAATTATGTCAAAAGAAAAAGTAAAAAAATAATTTAGAGCTTACATTTATTTTTAAAATATAAAGACATCAAAATTTTAAAATATAATATATATATATATATATATATATATATATATATAACAATGATGTCATTATAGACATTGTTATATTAAATTTCTATGGGTATTGATATTTTTAAGATTTTTGGTAGTCATTGTGATTATAAAATGGCTTTATTAAATTGTGATTATAAATCGTGCAAATTTCCAAACATGATAGGTGTAGATTCAATCCTATTAACACATATTTACTTTATTGTATAAAAGTTGTTTCTAAAATAATTCTTAAGTTAAAAAAAACTATTAAGTAAATAAAAATAACTCTTTACATAAAAATAAAGTAAATAAAATAAAATCATTCTTAAATAGTTCTAAAGTAAAATAAAATAATTCTAAAGTATGAAATAATTCTAGCGGATAATGGTTGGCATAGATGAGTGTTACACTGTTGATGGGATGACAAAGTTCTAACAGATAGGACGAGATGAATATCATCATAATAGAGTAGTCTCATTAATTCCAAGTAGTGGATGGCGGCTGAGGCTACATTATATTAGGTAGGGCGGGGTTTTCATTGCTGCTTTGGTGTTGTTTATTCTAGTGAATAGATGGCGTCCATGGCTAGGGAAAGATTAGGGAAGGCTAGAAAGATTAAGTGCTTGAAGGGGAAGGACCCCATGCCTATGAGGAAGGGAAAGCAACAAAAGCATAGGGTGTTTGGTGAGGAGATGATGGTGAATCTCATGGCTTTTATAGAGAAGGAAATTAAGAACCTTGAGCTATGACATTGGGTGGTCCATAGAGCTTGTAGGATTGCTTTATGTTAGTCTTTTAAGAGATCTAGGTTGCAACTATTAGTTTCTCTTGAAAATTCAAGTATGCTCTTCTCTTGCACATCAAATGATGACCTAGAGAATCATAAAAACTTGATGGAAATACCAGACTTCGGAGAGTTTCTTCTTTGTGGATTTGTATTATAGATTTATTTTGGAGCATGCTGAAGCAAATCTAAGCTCACCATTGAGTTCAAGGTGTCAAAGAAAATTAGTTTTACCTTTTGATTTGTCTAAATTAGACATTAGAAGCTAGATCTACAAGGATTTGAAGTTGGGAAGTGGTTGTCAGATTTGAGAGGTAGCCACAGTTTTAGAGTACTTTGGGTCAAATCTGACCCTACCATCATGTCTAGAAGGCCCAAGAACATATAGATCAACTATCATTTCATCAATTTTGGACACTTTTTCCCCAAGCCATCATATAAATTTTTTATTCTCCCAGTTGTACAAATCGTACAACATATTCTACAAAATCATAGAATATTCTTGGTGCACTATGCAAATAGATCGTTGGTGTAGGTAGAAATTATTCGTACAAGTAAAAAAAAAAAAAATTAAATATTTTTTAGAATTTTTCATTTAACAAATCAATCCACAGGGTACTACAGTCCTGTACAAGGTACCCAATTGAGCCAATATAGGGATGCCTTGTGGCATGGGCCCCTTCATTGGCCCTACCACCCATCACCAACAACTACCTACTTGGAGAGAATCTTGACAATACATTCTGCCAGAAAACTACTCTCCACGTCGTAAACCACCTCTTCTACCAATTAATGGTTTTCAACAAATTTGATCATCAATTTTGACATACGGTAAGAGGTTTTGGTAAAACTGATGGTGGTTTTTAGGACTATAAAGAATATATCATGGATTCTAAGAATATTTTGTCATCACCTTTGCTGACGTCATTATTCTGTCAACACTGTCTATTTTCAAATTTTACCCCCTTCTCCATTTCTGTTTTGATTTTTGCACTTGATGTATAGAGGCCTCATTCTCAGTCATACGAGATCCTTTTTGCAAGCAATTGTTTTTATTTAAAAATTTTACAGGCTTCACAGTGGTGCAAATGATTTTTATTTTGGTATCTAGATTTAATAGAAATTACAGATTTTCATAGTTGTTGCTAGGTAATTCTTATTTTGGAAACTTTCAAGGCTCTATTTGGGCTCATACAGTATCATTTTGGGTACGATTTTTTTGAAAGTGCATAATTTTGTGTACTTCTCATTGGTGAAGTCGGATCCATCTCATTTTATATCAAAATTATACTTTCAACTTTATGGCCTAACTTGACATCTACAATGTACTAATATCAAGTCCACGTTATTGATTTAGCAAGTGGCAACTTTAATCGCATTAAGTATAAAGTGGCAAGATCATATATTGTTGGGGGGTCTCATGAATGACTGAAATTGGGGGGGGGGGGTAATTTTATGCTTTTATTGGATTGAGTATCTTGATTGTTCTATTGTGTGACTAAATTTGAGGAGTCTATCATAGTCAATAATGGGTTATTCAATTCATCCTTCTGTTATCACCTTAAAATAAGGAAATTATAAGCCTTGGTGAGACAAAATTTTGAAACATCTTAGGTGGCTTCATCTCTTGCCCCATCTCTATGGACTTATTCCTAAACCAGGTACTCATTAATAAAAACAAGTATGGGCTAACAAGAATGATCATATCCTAGGATTGATTGGCTATAGTGTTGGTAGTAACACTATGTATGACATAAAATATTGAGTGCCCTTGCACTCTTTGGACTAAAATTTGGGAGATGCATGGAGACTTGAATGAGCCTCCATCCCCAAATGATCTTGTTATGGATTGTCTTGTACCCCTTGATGATTGTGATAACCTACCATATGATGATGATATAACAAAGAAAATTGCTTATGATGAAGAGCTTGAGCACCTTAATGACATAAAGACTTCTCTTCATCATCCTTCTCCTAGAGAGACGTCCATTGAGATTTTGACTTCTATGATTCCTAATCTAGATTAGAGGATTGACATTCTTTATTGATGAGTTAACATCTTGAAGCTAAGAAAACTTGCATTTCAACATTGGTAGATACATCTGATGTTCACACTTAGGCATCTTATTGGACACATCATCTTGGGATGATTAGTGTAGTAAAATGCCATGCATTGAGATCTCATATCCATCTCTTATTTCTTATGGGTGAACCCACAATAGTGTATCCCACTCATGGGACAAGACAAAAAATTGATCCCAAGGCACCAAAAAATGTAAAACAACTTTGAATGAAGGTCTACCTTTGAACAAAGGTACTTTTTTAATTAATTACCTTCGAATGAAGGTACTTTTTTATTAATTTTTAATGTTTCACATTCAGAAAGGGAAGTAACCTTTGAATCAAGATACCTTCAAACTTGAGATGCCATTATCCTTCTAGTCACTTGTTTCTCCAAAGAAATTTTGGTTTTGAAGAATGGGTTGGACCTTTAAACTGAGTAATTGGGATAAGAAATTTTGCAAGATTGAAACCCTTGGAACAAGCTTTCTAAAAAGTATAATTTGTAATATTATTAATTTAACTATTATATTTATTTTCTATTTTCTAATGAACATAGGTTAAACATCAAGGTCTTTGTTCCATACATGTGGAAAAATAAAAAAATTGAAAAAAAAATATATATATCTACACACTCCTTCTAGTCACTTGTTTCTTTAAAGAAATTTTGGTTTTGATTAATGGGTTGGACCTTTAAACTAAGTAATTGGGATAAGAGATTTTGCAAGATTGTAAACCTTGGAATAAGCTTTCTAAAAAGTATAATTTGTAATATTATTAATTTAACTATTATATTTATTTTCTATTTTCTAATGAACATAAGTTTTTCACTAAACATCAAGGTCTCTGTTCCATATATGTGGAAAAATTAAAAAAAAAATTAAAAAATATCTACACACTAGGTATTGATGCCCTTATTTCATCAACAAAGAAGAAGTTAATTTAGATATTTACAGAAAAAGTTATGTGTTATGGAATAAAACCATGTCTAAATTATAATTAATCTCACATCAAAAATTAATAATAAATAAAATATGCAACAAAATATTATGAAAAAATATGTGCACACTAGATATTGGCGTTATCAATCTACGTTTAAGAATTTATAATTTTATCCTTCTTATAAAAAAGTTATGTGTTATGGTATAAACATCACTTTTTAAAAATACTATTAACTATAAAAAATAAGTTATTAAAAAACACGTAAAAATTTCACAAATTAGTTTTTATTTTTTTAAAAATATATTTAGAATCTACATAGAAAATCTAAAAAATCACTAGTTCACATCATCTTCAAATTCTTAATGGTTTAGTTGCTATAAGTGATAATAAATGAAAATTTAGTTAAAAATGTTAATTTCAATGTCCCACTTTGACCAAAAAGTAAAACACACTATTGTGGGATCACCCTTATGATGAGACTAGTGTTGCTACATCCATGGTTTATAGTGGTCTAGTGTAGCATGACATACGTGGTCTTCCAGATACAACTACTTGGGATGAGTACTTGACAAACATTATAGGTTTGTTTTGTGAATCCTATCTTGTAGATTTGGAGGACATCATTGACTAAATTCATCTATGTTAGCTCTTATGGAGTTGCATCATCTTCTTCAGATGTGAGGAGGGCACATTCAAAATCTCTTGTTCTTTCTCTACCTATTCATTTGTCACAGTTTGGCATTTGGTTGAAGATCCTTGAGCAACACTTGGAGCATTCTTCATCATATTTGGATCATGTTCTACATCCATTTCCACTAGGTTATTGATTGTCACTTTCTTCAATTTGGCTTGGGACTCCCGATTTGATTGTGCCACCTTCTGGCATCAACATCATGGCACTTGAGAAAAGTTCAGAGACCCCATACATGGGCATGAGCAAAAAGATGGGGGACCAAAAAGTGGTTTGGTCATGTTATAACACACTCACATTTTGTCTGTTTAGGAATTTAAAAAAAAAAGAACTTGTAGCTCATTTGCACCCAAACACTCAAAACGTGATAGGGGTTTTGTGTGAGTGTGTTTTCAAGATGCTCAAGGAAATTTCACTCAAACTCTGAGGCCCAACTTTTTTTAATTACTTTAGTTACTTTAGTTCAGACTATTTGACTATGTTATTTTAATTAGATGCTTTATGTGTGTGAGTTTTTATTCTACTGTGCTATGGATATTATGTTATGGATATTACAATTGAACTCTATGGACATTATATTTCAGACTTTATATTTGAACTCATGATTAGCTATTTAATTGATTATTATTCATGTGTTAAAGGAATTTATTGGATGAGCTAGATGCATGTATGATAGTCATTGAATAAATTATTTGATTATGTGTTAATGGATGAGTTAGAATATTTAAGTTACTTTAGTTTATGCATTATTCATGTTGTTTTGGCTATATATTTCTTGATATACTAATATTTGAAAATGGAGTGTGCAGGTGGGTGGCCAAGATCAATTAGTTTCAGAGACTTTCAAGAACCCATTTTGTGATAACCTGTTAGCCTAGTCTAACCCATGGAAGGGATGAAGACTAAATGTGTTGTGTGAATTAATTAATTAATTATTTTGGTCTATAATTGGTTTCATTATATATTTTATTAAAATTTAAATGGTTAGTTGTGAGTTTAATTTTAATTTTAATTAAATTATTGTTTTATTATTTTGGATGAAGCTAAGGGATGTGTATTTATTTTTTTTAGATTTGTGGCATTGGAGGGAAAGGAAAAAAGAAGGAAGTTCCTTTCTTTTTGGTTTTTTCTAGTTTTTGGTTATTTATGGAGGAGGTTGGCTTCTGGGAAATACTTTTTGATATGCATGGTTTTTGAGAAGAATTCTATGAGAAGTGTGTGGAAGAAAGAAAGAGGAAAAATTGTTAGAAGAATTGAAGGGATTTTTGCTTGGAAATTCGAAGAAGTAATTTTCGCTGTGGATTCTAGTTCAAGGATTTTGTATTCTAGGATTTGGGCTCTCCCTAACTTGGGGAGCTGAGATAGGATTTGGATCCTTTTAAAAATTTATGTATTGTGTATGAATGTTGTGGATATGTAAAATTTTGTTGTATGATGAAATTGTGTTTTCTGTTTTTGTTGTGGGAATTGGGTTGTGTAGGGAGCGGCCTCCCCTGAGGGGTGAGAGCCTCCCACGTGTTGGGCTAGAGAGAGGCATGGAGCTTCTCTTAGGGAAAGTTGGTTATGAAATATGATAAAATGGTGGATTGGGTGGTTGTTATAGTTGGTGTTTATGGAGATGTTTTGGTATTGGGAGGTATAAGTGGTTTGTGTGAATGGAGGTTGTGGTTTTTTGTCATATTGAATTGTACGGAGGATTTTATTTTATTCCCCAAGAGGGAGGATTATCCCCTCTCCCCCTTTGTGGGATCCTATTTGGATTCCAAGTTTGTGAGTCAACCATTTAGGGTTTGCTTGTATGTGAAAATGAGTTTTATATTTTTATGTATTATGTGTGTTTGCATGTAAGTTTTTCGGTTCTTGGAAGTCTCCTACTCAAGGGTGGGTTTGTGTGAGAAACCCTATGGTAGGGTGGAGAGCAAGTCTTGGTCACTCAATTTGGTAGATTTGAGTTGCAAGAAATCTGGAGGTTTTCATGAAGACTTAGAAGATGAAGAAATTTTATGATTAATAATTCCATGTAAAGAGCTATTATGCTCTCTTCTTGCTTTGGGTCATTATGATGGATGTAATGTGGATTTGGGATTGTTGGCAAGTTGCCAGTATGTAAACTATTTTAGTTGGGTTATTGAAGTTTATATGATTGCATTTCATTTATTTTAATGTTATTCTCTCCATGAAAATTTAGATTGTTATAACAACAAACTTTATTTGCATGTTTTATTATAAATCTGAAAATAGGCATGTTATAACTCTCTATGTGAAATTAATTTCTGGTTTTGTTGATTCAATATACCTTACTGTTGTTTATTATGCTGTGTATATATATTCATTTTTTTGATGTTGAGTATACATACATACATACATACATACATATATATATACATACATTTATATGTATATATATGTATATATATATGTATATCTACATATATATACATACATATATATATATATGTATGTATATATATGTATATATACATATATATATACATATATATATGTATTGTATATACATATATATATGTATTGTATGTATATATAATGATGCTGCTGTGTGTATCAAATATTTGACACTATTAAGAAATCGAGATAGAATGAACCTAAATTTATAATGGTTCAAACTGTTGTTATTAAGTTGTTTGTTTTAGACTTGAGGCTGATAGCCTTGCGGTCCCATAGGCCATGACATGTGGGAGCCGTGGGAGCTCCCATGGCGGCCCCATTGGGAGGTCGTTGGCCTAAAAAGATCGTGGGCCATCCCACATGGGCTACGACCATTAAAACTATTTCTCATGCATTAGAAACAAATAAAATAAATCAATTTAATAACCTCTACATGTTTGCAATTCAGTACATTAAAATCTATATGTTGTAAAACACTTTGATGGATTATGCAGCCTTTGTGTGTGTGTGTGTGTGTGTGTGTGATGCTCCAAGCCGAACTTGTTTCCTTTTTCACTAGCTTCTTCACCTGTGCACACAGTAAATAGGAAAACAATGAGGTTACATGCAATGGTAATGATATTTTATAGATATTAAAATAATTTAGTGTTTGTTTTAATTCGAAAAAAGAAAATCATTTTTTTAGTTTTAATTAGAAAAAAGAAGATTTATGTTTTTGTAGTTAGATAAAAGATATGGAGTTTTAGATTCTATTAGGAAAAGAATTTGATTTCGTTAGTTTTATGTTTTTTTAACTAGTTAAAAAGATTGGGTTTAAATCTTTATTTGGCTTTAATTATAAATGGAAAGAGCTATAAATCTTTATCTTGCTTTGATTATAAAAGGAAAATTGATTTTATTTTAATATTGATATTTAACCAAAAAAAAGATAATATTGCAATGTCTAACAAGATTATTCCTTTTATCAATTAAATGGAATAAATATGTTTTTATTAAGTTAAATGTAGAAATTTAATTATGCATTGAAGTTATTATTACTTTTGTTAATATCATCTCATAACCTTTTATTAAAGAAAATATTTAATTGTGGGTAAATTAACTAATTATGTAATGTTGATATCTTTAAATTTAAATAACCTAGTTGTGGATTTTATCATGTAAACCCTATAGACTAAGTTGTATGACTTATTTAAATATCTTTCTAGGACTTGACACTTTTGATTATTAGGATATTTTCAAACAAGAGAGATAACATCAACAAACTTGTTAGTGATCGTGACACTTAAGAGAACTATAGGTAAAAATTGTAAATTAGTTTCACATTTAATTCCATTTCTTTAGAAAAAAATATTTCCCCCTATTTATGCTCACTTGTATGGTTAACATATAGGTGGGCATGACACAAACACAATTCCACCATGATGTTCTCGCACTCCATGAGGTTGTTTGCGAACTCCATAGGGTCAATAAGTTCAACAAGGTAAGATTCTTGTGTTTTTTTTTTTTAATTTTGAAAATTAATCATTTATTTTGCAATGTTTTGATTCATTTTTTTCAATTTTTAGCAAATGAACCCCCTCAAATACTAAGACAAAAACAAACATTTTAGGGTAAATCAAGAAAAATAAAAAAATAACTTGAAACCTTGATTGAAACATTGAAAAATCTCAATGCAACCAATGCACACTGAAAATCCCTTGCAACATCCCTTGAATCAATTATTTCTCACATAGATTATGTGACTAGCCAAATTAGCAAATGGTCAGATTATAGGGGGAATTCACAACAATTTTATTCAATAAAATTGTCATACAAACATGTGAAAGATAAAAAATTTAAAATCTGATCTATGTGTCTTATTTTTTGATCCAAGAACTAATGATCCATTGCATGAGAGTTGTAAAAGATTCCTTATTTATTGGTACCAACGCTAAGGAATAATTCAAAATTTTTGGGATAGGTGGTGGATGGTATTTGATAATTTGCCATGCAACAATAATGAGGTCCCAAAATATTTCTTGAGTAAACTCTATTGCAAATTTGTCCTCAATGAGATTCCAAATTATTTTGACATGCAAGATTTTTAGGGTAAAGGCCAAAATTTTGCACAAGATAGGGAGGGGGCACATCGTGTCTAGAACCATCTAGTGATACCCTAGTTTTAAGCCATCTTTTCATCATGTCAAAATCCCTTCCTCTATGAAGGAGAGCGTTGAGGTGGAGATGTTGTAGTCTGCTAGTTCCCTCACACAGATCTTACTACAGCATGGTAGGCATCTTTCACAAGTTGGTGAGAGTGAGGCTAGTAGGCATTGACAGTCCCCACATATTTATCAATCTTGTGGAGCTCTATGTGATTATAGGTCTAAGGATGCTAGCGATACATATATTGGAGAGGATGCTCCACAATTTTAGGAGTATACCACATAGGGGCAGGACCAAGACACATCCATATTGGATAATATGGCAATAATGGATGAGTTGCTAGATAGGACCTTTGGCATTAACACATAAGTAATTTTCAATAAGGTTATATAATTTAAATTATATTTTCTTTTAAAATCTATAATTAACTATATTAATCTATTATAAGTCAAAATCAGTGTAAAGAATTATATATATTATGAAATTCAAATTTCAACGTACTCATCCTACATTTGTCAGACATCCAATGCAAGGCTATGAGGTGATGTAGAGTCCATAGGTATGTAATTTGTAACAAAATAGTAACTATAGTATATGTAAACTTTTTTGTCATATATCAATGGTAATCTTAAAATGATAATTTGATGATGAATAAGTAGATATTGGACCTCCAACATCACAAAGAGTTGGTGGGGCCGGTCATATATCAAATTTCACTTAGGGTATGTGCATGAAAATGGCGGACCAAAAGGGGGTCAAAAGTGGCCACTTTTTTTTCTGAAATCAATAAAAATTGATCTTGGATGAGAAATTGAAGATAGCCACGCTCAAGATTATAAGATGTGATAAGAACAATATTTGCAGTACTCGGAATCTAGTTTCCAAACAATTTTTTTTTCTAAAAATGGTGGATATTAAGAGGTTCAAATAGGGGGGGCACAAAAAGTGCTCATGTTTTTGTCTGAAAAATATAACATAGCATCTAGTGTACTCCCCCTAAAATGTTGACTTTTAAAAAGTATTTCACAAATCACTTTGGTGGAAAATTAGCTAACATCATCTAGTTTATGCCTAACATTTTTGTTAATTTTTTAATTAATATATGATTTTTTATGAATTTTCAAAGTGGACATCTCTTAAAAAATAAAGATTTGAGCATGCTTCCCCCTAATTTTTTTGAAAACTATTCAAAAATTATTTTTTCTCAATGTGTATAGAATAGAGTCTAGAATCTAAAATGTAATTTTTAAAAATTTTGATGATCACATAACAAATGACACCAGAAATAATATATAGGTTTTCTACAAAAAACACATTAGCAAAAGAAATTGAAGATGGAAACCTTAATGTTATCAGATTTTAGAAAAAGAAAACATGATTAGAAAGCTAATAAAAAACTTGAATTCATCTTGACATTTTTTGTATTAACATTGAAAAATGTGTAAACCTGATTGAGAACACACTTGAGATTTAGTTGATTTTCTATGTTTTGTTGAAAACACGTTTGTGGCATCCAAATGGTAGGTCCAACCCTTTGGGTTGGATGCCCAAAGCAAATCCAACCCTTAGGGTTGGAATTTCTCGAAGCAATAAAAACAATTCTCACATTATTGTATGATATAGAAAATGAGCATGAGAAACAAGCTAAATAATAACCTATTTCACTCAAATCCTAAGCTACCTCGGATTGAGCATAAAATCAATGCAAAACATACAAATGATGCTAAACTATGAACAACACGTGCAAACCTTGCTTAAGTGGATGTGCTCCTTTAATGTTGGATGTGTGATTATATGTGGATGACTCCCTATTGTAGCAGCTTAACTTTACTTTTCATGGAGTCTTCAAAAATGCTTGGGGTGAGGCTCAATTTATAGATTTTTTAGATGGGGATTGGATGGTCAAGATTGAATTTAAAGATCAATGGTGGAGGATTCTTGAGATCTCTCAAGTAAGGAGAGCTTGCCAAGTGTCATGATGAAATTAGATGAGAAGAGATGTCCTTGGATCAAGGACAAATAATGGGTTGAAATTTGACCTTGGGAAGATGGATGGATGAGATTGACTTGATAAATGAGAGGTATGGGTTGAATTTGATTTGAATTTTAAATTGGGAACATGGGTACATGCCCAATTTAAACTTGGAGGAAAAGGGGATGAGTTCGATTTTATTTGAATTTTAAATTGGAAGCATGGGTACATATCCAATTCAAAATTGGAGGAATAGGGGATGGAGGACAAAAGGACCTTTGTACAAGGGTCCTTGACCATGCCTTTGTAAGAAGGCCATGTGGACATGTACAAGAGGCCATGCCTTTGTACATTTGGTGGAATGGAGAGGATTTGACCAAGATTAGATTAGGATTTAGGCTGTGCAAGTGGGCGATTAGGTTAGTTAATTAGGTTTAGGTGTAGACACCCTAAAATGACCATGTCTTCGAGTCACTTGCACTTCATCTAATCTGTCGCATCACCTGCATTTCAACATTAATTGAATAATCTAATTATTTAATTAACATCATCAAATTCTTCCAAAACTCCAAAATTCGACATTAATTGAATAAATTCTATTTATTTAATTAATTAAATTAAATTCCTCTTTATTCTTCCAAAATTAAATAATTTTTATTATTTAATTAAATCATTATCCTCTTTCAAATATCAAGTCTACATTAATTAAATAAATCCAATTATTTAATTAATTCATCACAATTCTCTCTTATCTACAATTAAATAATGTACATAATTAAGTCAACTTCTTCCAAATTTAAATAAATCATGTAAATTTATTTAAATTATCTCAAATCCTCTAAAAATAAATAAAATCAAGTATTTTATTTATAATCTTCATATCTTCATATTCTTCAAAGTCATGCACAATCAATTAAATAAATTTATTTATTTAATTTCAATTATCTTTCCAATTTCTCTAAAAGTATCATGTTAACTCATGTGCACAATCAGTCTTATTTTTAGAACTCATGCAAAAGGCAAATCTAAAGTTGAGTTAATTGACTTAATTTATCTTGTTTTCATCAACTCATGAATTAGAAGAGAAAATACTCTAATTTATGAAATCAAAATCTATCTTTAGTCAAAAAGCAATTATCTTAATAAAAATACCTTTTTGGAGTGACACATGTCGTGTGCACATTCAACATGAGTTATTTGATTTATCTCAACCATTCATTCTATGAATTTATTTCATCCGTTGATTGATCATGCTTGAAACCTATATAAACCCCCCTCATCTCCTTCACAAATCTTCTTCGATCACTTATTCTCAAGCATCCTTTTACAGCGCTTTGAGCATACATCGCATCGTTGAGCACCTTACGATCTTTTGACATCGATCTTTTGAACAAAAATACACATACATCTGCTTGTTGCAAACATGGTTTCACAACATTATTGAGCAATCCACATGCATACAAAGAGAACAATACAATCTAGGTGAAGGTTTTCTTGTTTTAATTTGATTTATTTCTTGATATTGGACTTTTACTTAGATGGATCTCTTTATGTTATGAGTTATTGAGTCGTTATTATCATTGCTTTAATTTTATCATTCGACCAATTTTCCTCATACACATTCTGGCACTCCCGATGGGACCCACTAATCCCTCTTTTTCTTTGAGAAACTAATTTTTTTTAAGTACAACATGGAATAGCGCACACAACACAGAAAAGCACCTCTGGCAATACAGTGAAACCCTTTTGACAGCATAGTATAGCACCTTCAGGCGATACTGTAGCTCCTCTAGTAGCACAGTAACACGCTATTGGTAACACAGTCCAGCGTAGCTGGAATAGTAGTAAGGCGCTTTTGGCATATTAGGGTTTGTGATCTTGTTTTGTGATTTGCAAGGGTTTAACTCACCACATCTATCATTAATTGACTGGCAAGCTGATTTATTTGTCTTTCAATTATGTTTTATACTGCCTAAGCTGGTGTATTTAGGAGTATTTTATCTTTTTGAGTTAACCTATCTTTTTATGGCATCATTCATGTTATTCTTGATCCTAGGTTATAGATTCTATCAGCTATTACATCCCAGATCTTCAAGTAAACCATGAAATCATCTTTTGAGCTAACTTTTTTGATGAAATATAACTTATTTTAGATTTGGGGCAGGAAAGCACTTTTGGTAGCACAGTACAGCGCTTCTGGTAGCACAGTAAATCACTTTTGGTCCTGTAGCAACTCGCCTCTGGTAACACAGTGCAGCACTCTAGGCAATACAGTGAGTCGCCTTTGGTCATACAGTCAAGTACTTTTGCTCAATTGATTTATTTTTGCTAAACTTTTGAGTTTGTGTGGAACTAATCGACTTGTTGCAGCTTCTTATCATTCAAACAGAGCAAATGGGTTTCCCTAACATGTTCATGCAGGACAAGCATTGAAGAAATCTCAATCTATCACACTAAGTCTCAGAAACATATTGTCTTCTTAAGGAACAATTGAACAAAATCACTTTTGCAATCTAAGTCTTAGGAACATATTGCTTTCTTAAGGGACAACTGAACAAATCATCTTTTTCACAATCTAAGTCTTAGGAACATATTGCTTTCTTAAGGGACAATGGACATGAATGCCAAACACTTCAATTTCATAAGAGACAATTGACAACTACAATCGTGTGTGTGCCTAATCTAGTTGCACCTTATTTTTCTTATAATGGGACAATTAAACCTTTGTTTGACGTGCTTGATCTTACATTTTAGTTATTCCTTTAGAAGGGCCTGCTTTTGGATTACACTTCATCCAAAAGGGATGACCCTAAGCGGAGTTTTCCTTTGAACCGCTATATAAGAGGGATAAGGCGAAAGCCAAGTCCTAATCAACGTTAGCCTTACCTTGTGGTGCCAAATTGAAAAGAGGTGTACTAGTACTTTGTAAACACGATTTTCACATTGTGCAAAGTGTTTGATACTCTTAGTAGGATTGGTTAAAGCTTTTAGTAGCTTGTCACATTGCTCGTAAGGCGTTGGTCCCTCAAAGTTACTAAGAACTAATCTAGATAGTGGCTACCTAATCCACCTCTGAACATTGCAGTAATCATCAGTGCAAGGGGAATCGATTTAAGCCCTCAAAATACTCACCATTGGCTCCCTTGAGAAGAGATAGTATTCCCTCGGCCATAAAGCTCTTGTGACCTACTTGAGCTTTCCGAGGGGAGGGTGAGATATCCCTACCTATCGTCTCTTGCAAAGATACAAATGTCTGACACCTTTATGGAATGACATTTGGTCGACAAAGAATTAAGTTGTGAGCTAATCTACCACAATGAACCTTTGTCTCTAGGGATAAAAAGTGCTTGAAATTGTTTGCAATTATATTATACCCATGGAAACATTGGGCTTTTTGTGAGCCTCAAACATACACTATTTGTTGTGTTAGTCCTTTTTGCCACTTTGTTTGATGTGTTTTCTCTTGCCAAAGTAAATCCAATCAAAATAAAAAACAAAACCTATCAAAATTTGCCTTTTATAGCATCACTGACACTACTTCAGTGCCCTTGGTATAACAGTAGCTCACCTCTGGTAAAATAGTACCTCACCTCTGGCAAACCTACTTCAGTTCCCTTGGTATAATAGCAGCTCGCTTTTGGTCTAACAGTAGCTCACCTTTGGTATAACAGTACCTCGCCTTTGGCAGCTTAGTCCAACGCCTTCTGTAAAACTGTAGCTCACTTTTGGTAACACAGTCCTATGCCTTTGGTCAAACAGTACAGCACCTTTGGTCCAGTAAACTATTCATCAAAACTGTCATTTTCCAAAAACACCCAATAAAGCATCTCAAACAAAGTATCCTAGTGCATCCCATGGTAACCACTAGACTCTAGAAAAATATGAAGGCCAAGCAAGTTCCCCTAAGGAAGCACAAATCACCTCCTCATACACCTCAACCAAGAATGACTCCAAAGAGTACTCCAAAGACTCCAATAGAAAGATCAAACAACTCTCAAAACAGGCCACAACATGACCTAACAACCAATCCTCAAGAAAATAATGTTCCTTTGGTGGATGTAACTCAATTCACTACCGGCATGCCTCATGATTTTGCTACACCTGGTTATACCACGGTTCAAGTCCCATCTCAAGAAAAGCGACACTTTGAAATAGGTCAATCCTCTCAAGAAGATAGACAAGACCTTGATGAAATCATACAAGATCCTAGAGCCATGGCCGCCTTTGATAAAATCCTTAGCGAGAACCAAGATCATTTCTTTCTCTTGCTAGCCGAACAAGGAGCAAAATTACCTCAAAATTTTCATCTATCCAATCTCAAAGACACAAACAAAACCTATGTTGCCATACCTGCGGTCCAAACCATGTCAACTGTGACCACACCCTTACCTGAACAAAGCTCACAAGGGAGAACAATTGGACATTATGAGAATCCCCTTTATCAAAACCTAACAGAAGAAAGACCCATATCACCACTTCTGACTCCTATGGAGATCTACAAACACCAACAAGAGACTCTCCAACGTCAAGCAGAACTAGCCAAACAAGCCGCTATAGCTCAATCAAACATATAACAAACTCCTAAAATACCCACACCAATTTCAAGTGGAACATTGGCTACCCCATCACAAGAAGGTTCCCACCAAATTACAATCTAGGAAACACTTATGTAGCCATGCAACAAGGGTCTCAACAAATACCACCCCCACCATCATCAACCCTTTGTATCCTTCAACCAAACAATGTCATGCAAACCCAAGCATCACAAAATGTCAACGCAACCTATGTCCCTCCACCACAACATTCTTCTACACTCAATCTTAATCAACCTCCACCATCGCAAAACACATCTACTTATGTCCCCCCACCACAACATTCATCAACACTAACCTTTTTCAACATGTTTCCCAATCAACCTCCACCATCACACAACACGTCTACCTATCTCCCTCAACCACAACGATCATCGACACTAACCTTTTTCAACACATTTCCTAACTACCCGCAACATTCCCAAAACCAAACTTCCCAAAGCTATGTTTTACCACCGCAACCAAACCCAACAAAATTTAGCTTTCCTCCACCAAACTCGTATCAACAACCATCACAAAGCCTACATTCTTACCTAGCACCACCCCCACCTCCCCAAAATCCAAACACCCAATTCGAACTTAGCCTACACCCAATATACAACACATACAACTCCAACCCATCTTACGACCCTTATAACACCAAATCCCATGGCTTCCACTACAATCTTCCATATGGGCAACAACAACCACTTCTAGGACAATAGGAGATGTTTCCAAACCCTCCCACACCGATGGAGCTATAACTTACAGAGGTTCAAAAACTATCATATCTTACATTTGGCCACACCAAGAAAACTGTCTCTTTGGAAGAAGTTTGTCCTTATCCATATGATCGGTCACTACCCATGATCCCTTTTCCTCACAATTTCACTATTCCCAAATTTGATAAATACAAAGGAAAAGGAGACCCAAAAGACCATCTTCGAGAATTCTATCTTGCTTGCTTCGAGGTCTCACATAACGACACATATCTTATGCGCCTCTTTCCAAACAGTCTTGGAGGTCAAGATATAGAATGGTTCTCGCACTTACCCATGGGTATCAAATCTTTTAATGAGCGTGTAGAGAAATTTGCCACCCATTTCTCTTACAACACAGAACATGAGATCTCCATGACCGACCTATGCAACAATAAACAAAAAAATGGGGAAACTTTCATTTCCTTCCTTCAAAGATGGAGACAAATGACTAGCAAATTCCCATTCAAGATACCCAAAAAGCAGCTTGTTAGCATATTTGTGCAGAACCTCAACCAAGAATTAGGTTTCCATTTGCAAATACTAAGTGCAACAACCTTCGATGTAATTACCTACAAGGGAATCGACATTGAAAAAGCCTCCATCACTAAAGGCGTGGTCAAAATCTTTAAAGACAACAAAGATAATGCTCCCCAACAACAATCAAACGACAAACCAAAGTTTTGGAAGAAAAATAAAAACGTGGTCAACGATGGTGTGGTTGATTCTAAACATATCCAAACATTGCAAACACCCCTTCAACTTTCTAAACCAAGTCAAACTCTGCCTCAACAAAACCAACAACACCAATGACAACCATACCAAAACCAACAATGACAAGAGCGACCTCAACAAGATTACCCTCTGCAATGTCAATTCACTCCCTTGGGAGAGCACATAGAGTCTATTCTACATAAACTTTTACACAAGGGACTCATCACCTTACTAGATGCTCCCCCATATGGCAAACTTGTTTACAAAACTGCATGATACAGAGAAAATGAATATTGTGAATTCCATAGGAGGAAAGGGCACATAATCGCATTGTGCATGAAACTCAATCACATAATCTAAAATCTTATGGATGGAAACCAAATCTCTTTTGAGGATGAACCACCAACTCATCACACGAACAAAGACCTCAACATGTACAAGGAACCATTCCCTAACCATGGTCAAAATCCTCCTTCGGATAAAGGTAAAGGTGTTAATAAAGCTTCCACTTCCTATGACTCCATTGTGGGTCATTTTGAAGAGAGTCAGGTGTCTACCCTAACAATCAAAGGCAAATCTACAGATTGCGCTGTTACAACTTGTCATGGTCGTGTCACCATTCGTGGTCCTACACCAAGTCTCCCAACCCAATCTGATTACAATCTTGTCAAACATCTAGGGAAAACCCCTGCATAGATCTCTATCTTGGACCTTCTACGGTCATCACCCGCACATAAAGTTGTGCTTGAAAAAGCCCTACAAGAGTCTTCGGTTCCTAACAACATAGCAGTCACAGATTTCCAAGCTATAATAGGTAACATTGCCTCACCCTACAATGTGGTCTTCTTTGAAAAAGACCTCCCATCCCATGATCCATGTCACAATGATGCCCTTCACATTGAGGTTCGCATCCATAAATGCAAGATCAAATGCATACTTATAGATGGTGGTGATGGTCTCAATATATGTTCTCTAAAGTTACTTAAACAATTGGGATACTCTGAGGATCATGTCAACATTGATCAAAGTATTAAGATCAAGGGGTATGATGACGTGGAGCACCATTCAGAAGGTGTTATCCATTTGCCTATACAAGTCGGCCATGTCATGCTCAAAACTAGGTGCCAAGTCCTTGACATTGAGATACCTTACAACATTATCCTAAGATGCCCATGGATCCATGCCATGAAAGCTGTTCCCTCAACGTACCATCAGTCTCTCAAGTTCCCATTCAATGGTATTAAGATCACTATCCCAAGTGACCCTAATCCTTTTGAATACTACTGTGTCTTGCAAGGTAGTTATAAGAATTGCAACCAAGTGCCCAATAATGACAAAGCCCATGAATCCCCATTATATGTCAATTCTAAAAATCTGACAAAAGCCTCTGTAATGGAACCCAATCCTCATCATATTCCTTAAATCAAAGCAAACATCCATGATATAGGCTTTGGAGAATATGATATCTCAAAATCTTGTTGTGTAGGGCGGATGCCCCTATCTCCTAAACTCCATGGCCAACCGCCCATTGCCAAAGCAATTAAGAAAGCAACTATTCCTCCCCCAGCATCTCTAACACAATTCCAAGAGGGAAAGTTATTGGCAGAGGAAACTATTGAAGACATCTCTTCTTGGCTCTACAAGGAGAAAGAACTAGTCACAATACTAGTCAAGCAATATGGTAATGGCTTAAGGATAGTAAAAAACATGGGCTATAAAGGCAAAGGTGGCCTCAGAAAACAAAATCAAGGAACAATGGAACCCATTATTGTGATGAAGAAACTAGACAAGAAGGGGTTGAAATTTTGTAGGAAGGTACCACGCGCCTTGGACATCGAGGGTATCCTCAACAAGGTGGCAGAAACTTCTCTCACAGATTCGACATCTAAGGAGGATATCATCGATGAATCTTCCCTCCATATGATGGACCTATTTACAGAATCCTCTGTATTCATGCTATCATCTGTATCCTTAACATCCACCACCCACACCCTGAAAGTAACACTTGTCTACCCTGAACTTATCGATTGGAACCAACAAGGGTCCCCCATTATAGATATATTTTAGAATGACGAAGCTATAGCTAAGTTCATAGGACTCTGGGATGGTATCCCTCTTGGTGATCACAAAGCTGGTTTTGTAATGGAATTAGAACCAACAGCTTATTTTGGTGAGAATGCCAAATCCTCCAGTCGCAAAAGTAAAAATAAAGAAAGATCTCTAGGTGAAAACCACATTGTGGCACCTCCTGTTCACAAAATAGTAAAAACAAAGGACGTATCCAAAGGTGAAAACCCAACTATGGCACCTGAGGATGGAGGATTTGACCTTCCCCTACCATCTAAGTATCAAGAGAAGTCAACTCTCCTAGTGGAAGATTCTATAGAGATAAACCTTGGCACAAAGAAAAATCTAAAGACCACATTCCATGCAGCATCATTATCAGAAACAAAGCACAAGAATCTTAACAACTTCTTCTTACAAAGAACCATCAACTTTGCATGGACCTATGCTGATATGCCAAGGTTAGACCCTAAGCTAGTAGTTCACTATCTGACAGTTGATCCAATAGTTAAACCAGTCAAGCAAAAGCTAAGGAAGATGCATCCATAGATAGCTCTCTTAGTAAAAGTTGAAATACAGAAGTTGCTAGATGCAAAGTTCATCAGGCCTATTGATTATTCAGAATGGGTCTCAAACATTGTACCTGTGTCTAAACTGAATGGGGGCATTCACATGTGTAATGATTTTAGAGATCTTAACAAAGCATGTCCCAAAGATGACTTTCCATTACCGAACATTGATCTCATAGTAGACTTGACCGCTGGTCATGAAATGCTTTCTCTCATGGATGGATTCTCTAGCTACAATCATATAAAGATAGTAGAAGAATAACATAAAACAACTTTTACCTGTCCTTGGGGTAACTATTGTTGGTACATCATGCCATTTGGTGTTAAAAATGCAGGGGCAACCTATCAAAGAGCAATGACTATGATATTCCACGATCTCTTTCAACACATCATGGAGGACTATGTGGATAATGTACTGGAAAAATCTTCTAGGGCAGATCACATACAAGTTCTAGGGCAGATATTTGATAGGCTCGAGAAATACCAAGTAAGACTCAATCCAAAGAAGTGTGTCTTCGGGGTAACATTAGGAAAACTATTGGGATACATTGTATCTCGTAGAGGAATCGAAGTAGATCCCACAAAAGTCAAGGCTATAGTGGAGATGCCTCCTCCAAAGAATCTAAAAGCATTAAGGAGCCTTCAAGGAAGGTTACAATCTATTAGGCATTTCATCTCACAGCTAGCAGATAAATGTCAACCATTTCAACACTTGCTTTGAAAGGATGTCTCATTTCGATGGGAGTGTCAAGCAACATTTGATCAGCTCAAAGAATATCTATCTACACCTCCTCTCTTGGTACCACCAGTTGCTGGTAGGCCCTTGATCTTGTACATCTCAACTACAACTATAGCCCTAGGGGCTCTTCTAGCACAACATGATGAGTTAGGAAAAGAGCATGCAATCTATTATATCAGTCAAACCTTGGTGGGTTATGAACTCAATTATTCACCTATGGAAAGAGCTTGTTTAGCAGTAGTGTTCACTTCCCAAAAGTTGTGGCATTACATGCTAAACCAACATACAAATCTAATAGCCAAAATTGATCCATTGAAGTATCTACTAGCAAAGGCAGCTCTTACGGGTAGACTGGCTAAATGGGTCATGATCCTTAGTGAGTTTGACATTGAGTATGTGGATTGTAAAGCAATCAAGGGACAAGTCCTAGTAGATCAACTAGCCAAAGCACCCATGATAGATATACATCCTATGGTGTCTAAATTTCTGGATGAGAATCTCTTCACTCTTTCTACCTCAATAATGTGGAAATTGTACTTTAATGGTTCCTACACACAATATGGATTAGGGGCTAACATCTTATTCATCACACCTCAAAATGACTATATTCCAAAGTCATATCAGCTTGCATTTCCTTGCACCAACAACATAGCCGAGTATGAAGCACTCCTCATAGGTCTCAATATAGCAGTTCAATGGGACATCACAGAACTATAGGTATATGGAGACTCACAACTAGTCATTCGACAAGTCACAGATTTGTACCAAACAAAAGATGAAAAGTTGGTCCCCTACAAGCAATTAGTGGATGCCTACAAACCACATTTTTCTAGCATCACATTTGAGCAAATTCCAAGAGAGCATAAGAAGGCTGCAGACTCTGTGGCCTTAGCGGGGTCACTTATAGACATGCTTGCAAATACATAGAAATGTGAATTCTTGATCGAGCAATTGTTGATACCAGCCATCGATGTTCCAACTACTGAAATCATCTGCGAACTTGTTGGTCCCAATTCCCCATGGTACGAAGATATATATGACTACCTTAAACATAGTACCTTTCCCTTTGAACTCTCATCAACCCAACGCAAAACCTTTATTCTTCGATCCTCCCGTTACACCATTCTGGGTGATACACTTTATCGCCGGAGTCTCGATGGTACCCTCTTACGATGTCTTAATGTGGAAGAAGCTGAAGCTACCTTACGAGACATACATGAAGGTGTCTGTGGCGCACATTCTACCGGTTCTAATCTTGCTAAGAAGATACTCTGCACAGGGTATTACTGGCCTACAATAGAGCAAGATGCTTTACAGTTTGCTAAGAAGTGTCTACAATGCCAGCAGCATGGAGATTTGATTCACACACTAGCTCATGAACTACAAACTGTGACTACTCGATGGCCTTTTTCACAATGGGGTCTCGACCTCGTAGGACAAATCCACCCAACCTCATCCAATGGCCACAAATTTATAATTACCACCACTAAGTATTTCACGAAGTGGGTCGAAGCCATTCCCATGACCTATATCACCGGTAAGTAAATAGCCAAGTTTATCCTTAACTACTTCATTTGCTGTTATGGTATCCCCCAAGCCATTGTCACTAATAATGGGAGACCATTTAAGAATCAAGATGTTTGTGCCCTATGCACACAATACAATATCCAACATCGCTTTTCCACTCCCTACTATTTGCAGAGTAACGGCCAAGCTGAGGCTTCCAACAAAACCATTCTCAAAATCCTCAAGAAAACGATCAATGAAGCTGGTTGTGATTGGCACTTGCAACTCAATCCCACCTTATGGGCCTACTGCACTAGTATTAGAACACCAACTGGTGCCACACCATATGCCTTGGTCTATAGATCGGAAGCCATCCTACTTATAAAGGTCGAGATCCCATCCCTCAAAGTATCCATGTAGAACCTGATTGATGGAGAGGAGTATCGCACTTCCAGATTAGCTGAGCTAGAACCACTAGATGAGAGGTGCCTTGCCGCGCTTAATCATCTCCATGTCTATCAAAACCGCCTTCGGCGTAATTACAACAAAAAGATCAAAGAAAGATGGTTTCAAGTTGGTGATCTTGTCTTAAAAGAAAATCAAAGAAATCAAGCAGAGCGAGAAAAGAAGGGCACGTTTGAGCCTAACTAGTTAGGACCCTTTATTGTCACAACAACATATGGATCGTGAGCTTATACTTTAGCTACACCTGATGGCATTCCTCTAGATGAGCCACTTAACAGTGTTCATCTCAAGAAGTTCTATGCCTGATCCTAAAAAAACAAAAAAAAAAACCTCCCTATTACCTAAGTGGTCAACTCCTAGGTCATCCCTAGCATCTCATGTTACACTTCACCTAGGTCAAGCTAGATAAAAGGCCAAAAGTGCTTTGTTTTCTCCAAAGGCGCTTCACTATTTTACCATGCACACTTTACTATTTGCCCATAAGCACTTTGCCATCTAAACCAAAGGCGACTTGTTTTTCATAAGTGCACTACATTGTGTATCCAACCGCACCTTACTATACTTGCCAGTGTGTCGCATTTTTTGCAAACCCTAACTGATAGCACCGAACTACCCACCCAATCGTGCTTTACTGAATTACCATAAGCACTTCAGGGATATACCATCTGCATTGCGGTGCCAACCCTTAAACCAGAAGCGCTGAGCTTTTTCCAAGTGCGCTTTACTGCACTACCAAGTGTGATTTAGCATTCCAAAAGTGCTTTGACTGACTACCAAGCACGCGCTAGCATCGCATAGCGCTTTTTGCTGACCTAAAAACCTAACCTAGACAAAACCCTAGAAATAACCTAAAAATCCAAATGCAAAGAGGTTATCGAGCACTTACCGCTGTCGGTGCTCCCACTAGTCTCCCATACATCCGCACCTGCTCCACCCGATGCTTATGCGTTGGGATCAGCATCTCTCCACGCTGCAAACTTGCTCTCCACTCAACACTCACAAACCAAGCTAGGAGGCTACAAGCTCTAAATTTGACAACTCTTAGTGTGCAAATGAGGAATGTGGACCCCTTGGGACCTATTTATAGTGTCCCTCCCCTTTTCTTCCCACCCCTTGCTTTTTCTACATTGTCGCGTATTCTTCTAGTCGAGCGTCAACCTAGTCCTTCTACTGCTTCCTTGTCTTTCCTCTCGAGGGGGCATCCTACGCCAGCTACACTGGGCATCAAAATTGTATCATGCCTTCAACAATCATTTTCTTTAAAGCAACGCTATAAATTGCATTGCATCAAAGAGGGGCAAAATGTAGACATGCTAAAATGATCATGTCTTCGAGTCACTTGCACTTCATCTAATCTATCGCATCACCTGTATTTCAAAATTAATTGAATAATCTAATTATTTAATTAATATCATCAAATTCTTCCAAAACTCTAAAATTTGACATTAATTGAATAAATTCTAATTAATTAATTAAATTAAATTCCTCTTTATTCTTCCAAAATTAAATAATTTTTATTATTTAATTAAATCATTATCCTCTTTCAAATATCAAGTCTACATTAATTAAATAAATCCAATTATTTAATTAGTTCATCACAATTCTCTCTTATGTACAATTAAATAATGTACATTATTTAATTAAGTCAACTTCTTCTTCCAAATTTAAATAAATCATGCAAATTTATTTAAATTATCTCAAATCCTCTAAAAATAAATAAAATCAAGTATTTTATTTATAATCTTCATATCTTCATATTCTTCAAAGTCATGCACAATCAATTAAATAAATTTATTTATTTAATTTCAATTATTTTTCCAATTTCTCTAAAAGTATCATGTTAACTCGTGCACAATCAGTCTTATTTTTAGAACTCATGCAAAAGGCAAATCTAAAGTTGAGTTAATTGACTTAATTTATCTTGTTTTCATTAACTCATGAATTAGAAGAAAAAGCACTTTAATTTATGAAATCAAAATCTATCTTTAGTCAAAAAGCAATTATCTTAATAAAAATACCTTTTTGGAGTGACACATGTCATGTGCACATTCAACATGAGTTATTTGATTTATCTCAACCATTCATTCTATGGATTTATTTCATCCGTTGATCGATCATGCTTGAAACCTATATAAACCCCCCTCATCTCCTTCACAAATCATCTTCGATCACTTATTCTTAGACATCCTTTTACAATGCTTTGAGCATACATCGCATCGTTGAGCACCTTACGATCTTTTGACATCAATCTTTTGAGCACGAATACACATACATCTGCTTGTTGCAAACATGGTTTCACAACATTATTGAGCAATCCACATGCATACAAAGAAAACAATACAATCTAGGTGAAGGTTTTCTTGTTTTAATTTGATTTATTTCTTGATATTGGACTTTTACTTAGATGAATCTCTTTATGTTATGGGTTATTGAGTCGTTATTATCATTGCTTTGATTTTATCATTCGACCGATTTTCCTCATACACATTAGGAAAACCTAATCAAAAGTGTAGAAAATAGAAATTAAATAAATACAAATATTTATTTAATTCATAGGATGGGGTAAGGGGATATTAGATAAATTAAATTTATCTAATGTTTGGACTATAGAGAAAGGAGATAAATAATTAATAAATTATTTTGGCTAGGGACAAGTACCGATGCAGGTACTGATACAGGTATAGATGAATGTGAATAGTGATTTTGACATTAAAATATTGTAAAATCACGGATTGAAGGGGACTTGATCAATTAACTGTCTAAACATGTGTTTATTCAGTTAATTATGGAAGAAATGTAGTTTTAGGGGTGTCTATAGATGATTAGTGATGGTTTAGAGGAGTTGGGGATTGAATTAGGGATGTTTAGGGATGAATAGGGATGGATTAGGGATGTTTAGGGATGAATTAGGGATGTTTGGGGATGAATTAGGGATGTTTAGGGATGAGACAAAGAGTGGACAATTTTATGTGTCTACATTTTTCCCCTCTTTGAAATGGTATTGAGAAGCAACATCACTTCACAGGAAGATAAAACATAGTGCTAGATAGGATTAGAAGAAGGTGGTTGGATTAGGGATAAAGATGCCCCAACCACTTGGAGAGAGTGAAAAGGAGAGATGATGATAAGGATGATGCCCCCTCGAGAGGGCCTGGGCAAGTTCAAAGAGCATATGTGTACTCTCAAAAGGATGAAGATGGTTGGATTAGAAGGAAGAGAATAGAATTTAAAAGACCACATGGATGGGGGGATAAGTTGGATGTAAGGGATTGGAGGAAGGGGATGATGGGGGATAAATGATAGGATAGATTTTGCGATAGAAGGATGGGATGAAAGGATTAGGGAGAAAAAATGGATGGATGCAAGATGGGGAAGTGATCAAGAGGTTCCGCCCAAATCTTCCAAAAAAATAAGCTGGACATGAATTTTGATGAGGAATGTAGGGAATGTCAATCCAAACCCTCTTGGAAATAGCTTGTACAGAAACTCTCTGTAGAGGTTCAAGACTATGATGAAGCAAAAATGGATGAAAGGGATGGATGCAAGATAATTTCTCAACTCCATGAATTATGCATTATATTGCACATGATAAATGAGAGTCATCATTATTTGATATGGCATGAGATGTTATGCACCGAGGTATAAGGAACCAGAGTAACAATGTGTCCCATGCATAAAATCCAACTGATAAGGTCACAAGCAACCCTATGCCCTATAGCACCATGAAATGGAAGACCATGATACTACTATGGTAGGGAGGTTACATGGACCATTGATGATGCAAGATAAAATAGATAATGTACACACAAAAGCAAGCACACATACACAAAAAATGATACAAATACTTTACATGATGTTGCCCTTAGTCAAGCTGGAAAGCCAAACATTGATGGATGGATGATGGTGGATTATGTTGATGATAAGAACAACATGAGGATTGGGAACAATATACCCAATGATGATGATGATGATGATGGGGGTAAGTGCACAAAGATGGGGGACCAAAAAGTGGCCACAACCACCTTTTGGTCCCATAGGAGCCATAACGTGAGCATTTTATAATGCACTCACATTTTAGGTTATTCAAATAAAACAACAAAAAGTGAAACCCACAGCCTCATTTGCAAAATTTGGCCGTAGGTTTCACCTCTGCTATTCCGCGATCGCGTTTGATCGATTTTGAAGGGGAATCAACAAATTCACCATGCCACCTTGCCAATCCTACTCCCAAGGACGTTGTGCACAAGGTGTAGAGAGTGTAGCAACTGAATAAGGTAGGGTTTGTTAGTTTTTTGTGAATTTGAAAAGAAATTGTTAGTTTTGCAATGTTTTTATTACATTTTGATCTTGAATTTTCAACCAATGAGGCACCACAAAACCCTAATCCAGTAGAGGAGGCTCAAAACAACCCCCCTCAAACTAAGGAGAACCCTTAAAACCCCCCACCTTCATGTCCTCACCATCAAAGAGACACACAAGAAAACTATTTAGGGCTAATTAAAGAAAACAAAAAACAACTTGAAACCCTAATTGAAACATTAAATACTCCAAATGCAAGCACCAATCATAGGAGAGCCCTTGCCAAGTCATTAGAGGTCATTATTTCTCATATTGAATTGGTGACAAGCCAAATCATTGAATGGAAGAACTATAGGGAGAGGAGTCGACAATACTATGCTAACAAATTGTCTTACAAACAAGTTAAGGACAAAAAGTTATGAAATCTCTGTGCACTTTTTATCAATCCTAAAACTAGCCAAACACCAGAAGAGAGTTGTAAATAGTTCCCAATTCATTTGTGTGTATAATGGTACATATCCCAATTTTGGGATAGATGGTACATGATCTTTGATGAGCATCCTTGTAATAACAATGAGGTGCCACAATATTTCCTAAGGAAACTCTAAGGTGAGTTCATCCTCAACCAAATTCCTAATTACTTTGACATTCAAGAGTTCCAGGGCAAAGGTGGTGGCTCTACCCAAGATAGACAGGGGGCAATTCAAGACCAGAACTGCGTACCTAGACCCCTCGTGAGGCCAACACATATCTCACTCCCTTTGACTTTGAAGGAGAGTATTGAGGTGGAGACACTACATTCATTAGTTCTCTCACCTAGTCTTTGGCACAACATGGGGATGATCTTACCTAGGCCAATGAGGGTGAGAGCAATAGGCATCGTTGGTCCCCACATCTTTGAAGTTCATGTGGGAACTTGTGCGATTATCAGACCCAAGACTCTTGCAATGTAGGCAATTAGATGATGCTGCAAAGTGTCAAGACGTTGCGACGCAGGGGCAACAACCAGTGATGGACACATCCATATTGGATGATATTGCCCTCATATATGCTGTCTTGTAGGAAATGTTTGGTATTTACTCCCAGGTAATTTTTTACAAGGTTCAACTTGATTTAATATATTTGAATTTGAAAATTCTAATTAATTATATGAGTATCTATATTATAAGTTAAAAAATGTATGTAATTATCTAGACTATGAAATTCCAGGGTCAAAGTATTCATCCTGCATCTGTTAGTCATCCAACACAGGGTTATCAGAGGAGGTCCAGTCGACAGGTATGTAATTTATCACAAGATCGTAAATATAGTACATATATCAATGGTAATCTTATTTAGAGACAATTTGATGATGAATAGGGAGCATCATCACCACCACCACCATGATTTTCTTGGTCCCCTCCACACAGAAGCACTTTCACTGAGGTTAATTTTACCATTTGTAATCATTATGCATTTAAATAATGTTATGTATCTATTTTGGTCAAATAACCTTGAACTCTATTTGCAAATGTTGAATATGGAGACTCTTCCTCATCTTCCTCATCTTCAGTACGAGCCAGTAACATGTAAATGTCATTTTGTATTTCTTGTTTTATTTCATGTCATTTAATGTACATAAATGATATTTATGTTTACTCAAATTTGCTTCTTCATGCTTCTCACAGGAGGTCACAACTCCAACCCATCCAGCTACGGATGAAGAGAGAAAAAAAATGATCAAGAGGGATCACCAGCTAGCAGTAAGTGATTGATTACATATGCCATGTTATATATTTCATGTTTTCTATATTAATGTGGATATTGTTTGATTGTATTAACAGGTGGAGCTTCAAAAATCTCTATCGAGGAGGTCTAGTCGATGAGATATTTGATAGTAGTTCATAGGAAATTTTGATTTTGGGATTTTTTTTATATGCCTATATGGCTTTGCATACATACTTTTGTATTTTACCAATGTATATCTTTGTATATGCCTATATGGATTTGTTTGTACATGCCTATATGGCTTTATATATACACTATATGTTATTTTCATGAGATTATGTATATGACATTTTACATTAAATATAATATGATGATCAATTATGGTTACAGGATAGATATTGTATCATGCTTAAAAGTTTTGATATTGCATACGTGTTCTTCAATGTTTCCATGAAATGATATTATGTTCAATTATAGTTCAATATATGTGTCAAGTATGGCTTGATTAATTCAAATATCTTGATAGCATCCTTGCAAAATACATTTTGTGTATATCTTGCAATCATTGCATTTCATGAGACTGCATTTCTTTGAGGTATCATGTCAAACAATTCACACGCCTTGTCTATGCTTCCACACTTTGCATACATGTCTACAAGGGCAGCTACAAATACAACATGTGACAAAATTCCTATATCCTTTATGCTTTGATGGTTGTCCTCACCCTGTTTCGAAGATCCCATTTTGGCATAGGCAAGGAGGATGTTGAATAAGGCTATGGAATTTGGCTTGACACCCGCCAATTGCATTTTCTTGAAAGTTTCTTTAAAGCCTTATCAAAAAATCCATTTTGTGCATATATTGCAATCATTGCATTCCATGAGACAACATTTCTTTGAAGCATCATGTCAAGCAATTCACATGCCTTGTCTATGCTTCCACACTTTGCATACATGTCTACAAGGGCAACTGCAAATACAACATCTCACAAAATTCCTATATCCTTTATGCTTTTATGGCTGTCCATACCCTGTTCCAAAGATCCTAATTTAGCACAGTTAGGGAGGATGCTTGCAAAGGTTATGGAATTTGGTTTTACACATGCCAATTGCATTTTCTTTAAAGTTTCTAAATCCTTTTCAAAAAATCCATTTTGTGTGTATCTTGCAATCATTGCATTCCATGAGACATCATTTCTTTGAGGCATCATGTCAAATAGTTCACGCACCTTGTCTATGCTTCCACACTTTGCATACATGTCTACAAGGGCAACTGCAAATACAACATCTCAAAAAATTCCTATATCCTTTATGCTTTGATGGTTGTCCATACCTTGTTCCAAAGATCCCATTTTGCCATAGGCAAGGAGGATGCTTGCAAAGGTTATGGGATTTGGTTTTACAAATGCCAATTGTATTTGCTTGAAAGTTTCTAAGGCCTTTTTGAAAAAAATCCATTTTGTGCATATCTTGCAATCATTTCATTCCATGAGACATCATTTCTTTGAGGCATAATGTCAAATAGTTCATGTGCCTTGTCTATGCTTCCACACTTCGCATACATGTCTCCTAGGGTAGTTGCAACTACAACATCTATCAAAATTCCCATATCCTTTATCCTTTGATGGGTGTCCATACCCTATTCCAAAGATCCCATTTTGGCATAGGCAAGGAGGATGTTAGCTAAGGTTGTGGAATTTGACTTTACACCCACCAATTGTATTTTCTTGAAAGTTTCTAAAGCTTTATCAAAAAATTCATTTTGTACATATTTGGCAACCATTGCATTCCATGAGACAACATTTCTTTGAGGCATCAATCAAATAGTCCATATGCCTTGTCTATGCTTCCACACTTTGCGTACATGTATCATAGGGCAGTTGCAACTACAACATCTAACAAAATTACCATATCCTTTATGCTTTGATGGATGTCCATACCTTGTTCCGAAGATCCCATTTGGGCATAGACAAGGAGGATGCTGGATAAGGTTGTGGAATTTGGCTTTACACCCGCCAATTGCATTTTCTTGAAAGTTTCTAAATACTTATAAAAAAATCATTTTGTAGGTATCTTACAATCATGGCATTCCATGAGACAACATTTCTTTGAGACATCATGTCAAACAATTCACATGCCTTGTCTATGCTTCCACACTTTGCATACATGTCTCATAGGGTAGTTGCAACTACAACATCTGACAAAATCCCATATCCTTTAGGCTTTGATAGATGTCCATACCCTATTCCAAAGATCCCATTTTGGCATAGGCAAGGAGGATGTTGGCTAAGGTTGTGGAATTTGTCTTTACACTCACCAATTGCATTTTCTTGAAAGTTTATAAAGCCTTATCAAAAAATCCATTTTGTGCATATCTTGCAATCATTGCATTCCATTAGACAACATTTCTTTGAGGCATCATGTCAAACAACTCACATGCCTTGTCTATGCTTCCACACTTTGCATACATGTCTCATAGGGTAGTTGCAACTACAACATCTAACAAAATTCCCATATCCTTTATGCTTTGATGGATGTCCATACCGTATTCTGAAGATCCCATTTTGGCATAGGCAAGGAGGATGTTGGCTAAGGTTGTGGAATTTGGCTTTACACCTGCCAATTGCATTTTATTGAAAGTTTCTAAAGCCTTATAAAAAAATCCATTTTGTGCATATCTTGCAATCATTGCATTACATGAGACAACATTTCTTTGAGCCATCATGTAAAATAGTTCACATGCCTTGTCTATGCTTCCACACTTTGCATACATGTCTCATAGGGCAATTGCAACTACAACATTTCACGAAATTCCCATATCCTTTATGCTTTGATGGATGTCCATACCCTGTTCTGAAGATCCCATTTGGGCATATACAAGGAGGATGCTGGCTAAGGTTGTGGAATTTTTGGCTTTACACCTGCCAATTGCATTTTCTTGAAAGTTTCTAAAGCCTTATCAAAAAACCATTTTGTGCATATCTTGCAATCATTGCTTTCCATGAGATAACATTTCTTTGAGGCATCATGTCAAACAGTTCACATGCCTTATCTATGCTTCCACACTTTGCGTACATGTCTCATAGGGTAATTTGGAACTACAACATCTGTCGAAATTCTAATATCCTTTATGCTTTGATGGATGTCCATACCCTATTCCAAAGATCCCATTTGGGCATAGACAAGGATGCTGGCTAAGGTTGTGGAATTTGGCTTTACACCCGCTAATTGCATTTGCTTGAAATCAATGCTCTAAAATGATGCATTTTGCAAGAATACATACATTGTTGGCACGGTCAAATAGTCTGGAGTTGACCTAAATTGAGACATGGTAATATAGAGGGACTTGACATCCACCTGCAAGTCTAGACATAACATTCATAGGTGCCATAGATCAAGACAAAATGCAGGTGGAAGTTGTTCAACTTTTTTCTCTTTGGGCTCTTCAGAGACTCCTGGTGCAATGTAGCCTAGAAAGATTAGGAGACCTGGGAAATGAACTAAGGCCTCTAGTAAAATCCACCCACCCAACCCAACGTGTTGGCGCAGTCAGTTCGGCCCCATGAGGTGGGAAGAAGAAAATATGCTTGTTAGCACCTTTTCACTGCTCTCAAATGACGCATTTTACAAGAATACATACATTGTTGGTACCATCAAACAGTTTGGAGTTAACCAAAATTGAGATAGGGTACTGTAGATGGACCCATGATCCACCTGTAGGTCTAGATAGAACATTCATAGGTGCCATAGATCGAGAGAAAAGGAAGACATAAGTTTTTCAACTTTTTGCTCTTTGGGCTCTTCAGAGACTCCTATTGCAATGTAGCCTAGAAAGATCGGGAGACCTGGGAAATGAACTGAGGCCTCCAATAGCATCCACCTGCCCACCCTGATGTGTTGGCATAGTTACTTCGGCCCCATGAGGTGGGAAGAAGAAAATATGCCTGTTGGCACCTTTTCATTGCTCTCAAATGATGCATTTTGCAAGAATGCATACGTTGTTGGCACGATCAAACAATTTGGAGTTGACCAAAACTGAGATAGGGTACTATAGAGGGACCTGATGTCCACCTGTAGGTCTAGACAAAACATTTGTTGGTGCCATAGATCGATAGAAAAGGTAGGCAAATTTTTTTCAACTTTTTGCTCTTTGGGCTCTTCAGAGACTCCTGGTGCAATGTAGCCTGGAAAGATCAGGAGACCTGGGAAATAAACTGAGGTCTCCAATAACATCCACTTGCCCACCCCAATGTTTTGGCATAGTCAGTTCAGCCCCACGAGGTGGGAAGAAGAAAATATGCAAGTCAACACCTTTTTACTACTCTCAAATGACACATTTTGCAAGAATGCATATGTTGTTGGTATGGTCAAATGGTCTAGAGTTGACCAAAAATAAGATAGGGTACTGTAGAGGGACTCGACATCCACCTGTAGGTCCAAACAGAACATTCATAGGTGCCATAAATCAAGAGAAAAGGCAGGCAAAAGTTTTCAACTTTTTGCTCTTTGGGCCCTTCAGAGACTCCTGGTGCAATGTAGCTTGGAAAGATTGGGAGACCTAGGAAATGAACCGAGGCCTCTAGTAGCATCCACCTATCACCCCAACATGTTGGCACAATCGGTTCGGCCCCATGAAGTGGGAAGAAAAAATATGCCCATTGGCACCTTTTCACTGCTCTCAAATGACGTATTTTGCAAGAATACATACATTATTGGCACGGTCAAGTAACAGAGAGAGAGAACATGTCCACTGGTGCTCCAAAACCTGTTCGTCAGTCCCCAATGGTGGTGGCAATGCCTCCCAACCATGTGGACTGATAAGAGACCACCCCACCATGCTTGGATATAGTCACAAGGCCCAAACGAAAGAACAACAAGGGGATACAAGATGGCTGACACTCACATCAATCACAGAGCAGGCATGGAGAGCAATGCATGCAGCTAAAGTCATAATTGTTAGCTGTCGTTGCACCAAAGATTGACCTATTAATGCCCTATACAACCACTTGACTTAACAAGCATGGGAGGCGGTTAAGCCCTTGTCACAAACCACCGCAGCACAACGCTAAACAAGGAGACCAAGGGTTACAGCTTGCAACAATCCCCCCTAGTGCAAGCACAGGGTTTGAACCTGTGACCTCAACTCTGATACCAATTGTTAGATGTCATTGCACCAAAAGATCGACCTATTCATGCCGATACAACCACTTGACTTAACAAGCACGGGAGGCGGTTAAGCCCTTGTCAACAAACCACCGCAACACAATGCTGAACAAGGAGACCAAGGGTCACACCTTGCAACAATAACATATCTAGGTACTCATCCAAGTCATAGGTTGGGTACTACTCACAACTGCTAAGGTGCTAGATACTAGAGTGTAATCATATGGAGTGTCATCATGCGTGCTCCAAGGGATGGCACCACACGGAACCAAGTACTCCTCTCATGCAAACAAGGAGACTCAATCATGCCCAAATCCATGCCCTGCAGATGGATAGGCCTTCTCGTTGCATCCTTAGCCTTTACAAGCGCTCAAGGCCATGCACGAGGTCTAATTATCTTATTAGTGTTTTTAACCCAATGTTTTAATTTAGTTATCACTTGTTACAATAACTCTACTACTAGTTCCCCTGGCAGCCACTTACGGGCCTTGGGCCTATAGAGAGCCACTCCAGACGACCACTCTAATGCCTAGACCTAGTTCATCTTGTGTAACCAATGAGGGATCCAAAATGACTAAAAACACTAAGTTATAAATTTAAAATAGTAAAGATGAAAAATATGGTTTACAATACAAAAGCTTGCAGTAACATTCTAGTTTATTGAAAACAACCCTTTGCCAGTAAGATCAATTTCGTGATAACTCTAGTCAACCCAATTTGGTCATGATTCACAAAGGTATGCACGGATAATATAAAAATACGGCAAATGGAATTGCAAGCCTTCTCATAGCCTACTTTTGAATATTGTCTACCATATTTAACATTGCAAAATAAAATGTTCAAAAGACTTGCGAAATGGAATTCTTAATCTTTCCTCCTACAATATTCCCTTAGATCCCTATGTTGCAAATTTTCCTAATTAGAGTTTATGTGACCAAATTTCAATGCACAACCCAAATTGATGTTACTAAGGTATTTTAGTGTCATTTCATTCTTTAACTCAAAGAGAACGTTTTCCACAAGGTTGGACATTTAGCAAAAAAAGATTGTAATGGCCAAAACCAAACCACTTAGTTTTCTTAAGAAGAGTTGAACTGAGAAATATCTCTATAGAGAGAAGATCGACGTATAGTAAAAGGTTTCCATGGAACTAGATCTCTTCATTTTCTATCATGCGTCACAATTTTGTGTTTTCAATATGGCTGCTCTCATTATATTCTCCATAACAATCGAATCCCCTATTTTATTTTAGTAAAAATTATAACTCAAAAAACACATGACCTTTCTTTAGAAACCCATTTGTCAAAGATAAGAAATCATTCTGCCTGAAAAAATTAAATTCTAGGAAGGGGCAATGAAAATCCCTTGCATTGAAATAAATTTGGCATATTGTTTCAAACGCAACAGATGGGTTTTAGTTTTTTTCTGTGCTTAATGAAATTTCATCAAACATATTTTTGATTTGTTTGCAAGACAGTGATGGGGTTTCATTTTTTTTCTTTTTTTTTGTGCTAAAAGAAATAGCAACAAACATGATTTTGTTTATAAAAAAGGTAGTAATGGGGTTTTGGTGTTTTTTGAGCCTAATGAAATCATTGCAATCATATTTTAGTTTGTGTGAAGGGAAGAATTAGAAGCACAGAGGTAAATACCTCTAATACAATCGCACTCCCCTCCTTAGTGTAGCTCACACTCCCTTCAGTGCACCTCAGTTTTGCAGTTTGATATGCTTTGCCTCAGACTAGTTCACACTTCTCGCAGCTCGCCTCAGCTCCTACCATTTGATCGCCTTGCCTTTGTAAAATCTGTCCCCTGGCTTTTTCTCTATCTTCACTCTGATATTTTTTTAACCACCTCTCTGCCCAAAATGTGTTGACTCCCTCTCTTCTACGTCCTCTCTGCGACTCCAGCTCTCTCCTGTGCATTGATTGTCCCCACCCAATCGATATGACTTCCCTCCTATCATTCTTTGCCATTAATGACTAACTTCATTTGCCTTCCTTCCTACGCTACCTTAGATATTTTCTGCCATCCATATTTCACCTACTTCCTAGACTTAACTTCTATACCAACTTTCCTGTCCAACTCACCATACCACGACCCCCCCCCCCCTCAAAGCAAAATTTGGTCAAAAAGAAACAGGTTATTACATCCTACCCCCTAGGACTAGGCTTACTCTTGGAAGCCTGTAAATGCTAAGATGTAGCCAAAGCACACGATAGTCCAAGAAACTCGATACAATCAAAGGAAGCCAAGGAGAAAAGCCTCAACCATAACACTGGCAAACTATACATGGCCAAATGGGCAATCCGAACGTTACCGCAGGGTAATCAATAGAAAGGACAACAAGACGGGAACATAGAACTAGGGGGTACAATGGCTAGGGTAGGGAATAGGGCCTGTGACTATCTCTAGTAACCACCATCAGGGATTATAAGAGTACGCTTAGGCCTATGAATCTAGGCAGAGTCGATACTCAGTACCTGCAACACTCTAAGCACACGTCAAGGTACCTGTGCATGTACATACATCATATAGTCAAAGCAACATCAATCATGTAAGCATGAAATCCATCATAAGTAATAATAATGTCCACACCATAATAGTATCGAGATTGCACATTACTAGTGCCAATACAAAATAATAACAAGATGCATAATCCCAAACAAAGTATACAGTCATCCAAGTCCATCAAGATAAGCAAAAAACATAATACAAACACAAGGGTTGTTACATCCCCTAGAAGTCTGCAAAAAGATATGGATAAAGGTCTCTCATCCTCGCTGCATCTTCCCAAGATGTTGAGGACTCACCATCAGGATCCTATTGGACCCTTACCTACTCTTTGTCCTAACCCCTAAGGGTCAACCTCTGATGCTGAAGGATGCGTACGGGATCCAAAGAAAGCTACCCATCTGCCTCGACCTGCAAAGCAGTCCAGTCAAGAACATGGGTCACATCGGGAATATATTGTCTAAGAACTGAAACATGGAAAACATCGTGAATGCATGATAGACTCCGTGGTAACGCAAGGCAATAGGCAACAGGACCAATCCTCTCAAGGATCTCAAAAGGTCCCACAAAATGAGGTGCCAACTTCAAGCCTTTCCCATAATGGATGGGGCTCTACCGCAGATGAACTCTCAGAAACACATGGTCACCCACCGAGAAGTAGCGATCCAACCTACGGGCATCAGCATACTTCCTCTGTTGATCCTGAGCTATAGCCAATTGCTCTCTAATCCGCACTACCTGCTACTCCATATCCTAAAGCATCTCCAGACCCAAAAGAACTCAGTCCTCTAAGCGATCCCAACTCAATGGAGTGCGAAATGGCCTACCATATAAGGCCTGGAAGGGAGACATACTAAGAGAACTGTGGTACCCATTATTATAAGCAAACTCAACCAGGTACAAGTAGTCCTCCCAACGAGACTACTAATCCATAACGTACATCCGAAGCATATCCTCTAAGACCTGATTAACCTACTCCGTCTGTCTGTCAATCTCGAGATGGTATGCAGAGCTAAAATTAAGCTGAGCTCCCAAAGCATGTTGAAGAGAAGTCCACAAAGTTGAAGTGAACACTGGATCACAATAAAAAATGATCCTATGAAGAATAGCATGTAGACGCACAATATCCTCCATAAACACTCAAGCTACGGATGCTACAGTGTAGGAAAATCTCATGGGTGAGAAGTGTGCCACCTTGGACAACTTGTCCATTGTAACCATAATAGCATCATGACGACGTGAAGACATAGGTAGCCCCACTATGAAATCCAAAGATATCATATCCCACTTCCATCCAGGGATGGAATGAGGCTGCAATAGTCCTGCTAGGTGCTGATATTCTACCTTCACCCGCTAGCACTCAAGACACCAAGCCACAAAATCGGTAATATCACGCCACAAACCTGCCCAATGATACAACTGTCTAAGATTGGCATGCATCTTCGTGACACCTGGATGAGCTGAATAGGGTGCACGATGGGCCTCTGACAAAACCAAGGAACAAAGATCTCTAGAATCTGAAACATAAATACGACCAAGATGTCACAAAAGTCCATCAGGCTCGAGAGAGAAACTATCAAATATGCCCTCAAGGACTCTCCCAGACTCAATCTCCACTCTCACCTCCTGATACCAAGTGTCACTAGGAAGTGACTCCAAAATACGGCTCTGTAAATCCACTCCAAGAGACAAAACTAAAATCTCATGTCTCCTCCTACTCAAGGAATCCACAACAACATTCTCCTTACCCTAAATGTAGTGAACTTCAAAGTCGTACTCATAGAGGAACTCCATCCAACGGCGTTGCTGAGCATTCAAATTCAATTGAGTGAAGATGTACTGCAAACTGCGATGATCACTATGCAACTCAAACTGATGTCCCAAGAGGAAATGTCTCCAACGCACAAGTGCATAGACGATAGCCACTAACTCCATTTTGTGGGTGGGGTAGTTCATCTCATGATCCTTGAGCTTACAAGACTCATATGCAATCACTCATCCCTCCTGCATGAGAATTACCACCACACCCTCCAATGAAACATCAGTGCACACTACAAAATCACCTAAAGGATCTGGCACTACCAGGACAGTAAGCACTGGTCATCTGCTCCTTAAGAGCCTAAAAATTTGACTCACACTGCTCTAACCACACAAACTTCTTCCCTTTCCATTGAAGAGAAGTGATGGGATGGGCTACTCGAGAGAAATTTCTCACAAATCAGCGATAGTGACCTGCCAATCCCATGAAGTTGCGAACCTCAACCACATTTGTTGGCGCTGGCCAATCCACAATGGCCTGAATCTTAGAAGAATCCACTGAGATACCCTCTCTTGAGATGATGTGACCCAAATATCTCACCTCAGTCTGGAAGAATTCACACTTGGCCAAATTGCTAAACAACTGATTATCCCACATGCACTGCAACACTTGCCGCAAATGGCCTTCATGCTCCTCCATAGTCCTCAAATAAATTAAAATATCATCAAGGAACACGAGAACAAATTGGTCAAGATAGGTGCGAAACACCCCATTCATCAAATTCATGAAAACTGATGGAGCATTGGTCAACCTGAAAGGGACAACCGTGAACTCGTAATGCCCATAGCGTGTACGAAATGTTGTTCGATGAATGTATGCCTCATGAATGTGAAGCTGATGGTATCCTAACTTTAGATCTATCTTGGAGAACACCTTGGCTCCCCTCATCTGATCGAACAAATCATTTATCTAAGGCAATGGGTATCGATTCTTCACCGTCACTTTGTTCAACTAGCAATAATCAATGCACAAGCGAAGAGATCCGTCCTTCTTCATGAAGATGACAGGTGCTCCCCAAGGGGATACACTAGGAAGAATGAAACCCTTCTCCAGTAACTCCTCTAACTACAACCGCAACTCACTCAACTCTTGAGTAGTCATGCGATATGGTGCCCAAGAAATAGGCTCTGCAACAAGAATGAGATCAATACGAAAATCTATGTCGTGCTTGGAATATCACTCGGAAAGACATCTGCAAACTCCTAAAGAATAAGATGATCATCAAGAGATACCTCCTGAATCCCACCCTCAACAAGATCACTAACTGAAATAGCAAACATCTGACAACCTTTCCGCATAGCATGCTTCAACTACATAGCTGAAATCGCATAGAGATAAATGGGTCTCTGAATCCCAACTAACTCAACACACTCTCCAACATTGTCTACACACTTAACTAACTTATGCTGACAATCTATATTGGCTAAGTGGGTCTCCAACCAATCCATGCCTAAAACAATCTCGTAGGACCCCAAAGGCAACACACGGAGATCCACTGTGGTAGTGAAGGTGCCCAAATCCAACACACAACCACGAACAAGGGAGTCTACAGCCACCTTAGATCTAGTAGCTAACTCAACCTGCTAACCAACGTCCTGCCTTGTCACCACGAGTCCACAACGCTCCACGAGAGAAGGAGAAATTAAAGAATCTGAAGCTCCTGAATCAAACAAGATAGATGTGGTAACCCCACATAACACACCTAAATACTTGACCATGGTGCCCTGATGCTTAGCCTAACGGTTATCAACTACCACAAAACTCTATGTGATCTGTCAGCATCACCTATTGTAGGCTCTGAAGTAGCCAGTCTCTGACTACCTCTAGCCACTGATATCTGAGGACACTGAGTAGCTATATGACCATGCTTCCCACAAGCATAACAACCACCCCTGCTAAAACCTCAGCCCGAAAATGGTGCACGTGACTGCTAGGATCCACCACCCCTAGAGCTCTGTTATGCACTCTAAAAACTCTATGTTGGACCACTCTGCTGCCTACTCTGAGAATGATGACACAAATGATCTATAGAAAATAGAGTACCAGGATTCTACCCACTCTGCTGAGACTGAGCAGGCCTATGTCTCTATCATTGACTAGGTCTAGGAGGTGCAGAATGAGATCTAGATGGTCCAGCTCCCTAAGACTATGTACCCCAATCAATTGATCTTGAAGGAGGGGCACTACCAATCTGAACACCTGCCTGACCACCAAAGCCTCTAGTCAAATTCTCCTCTATCAACCTTGCCTTCTCTATGGCGATCTCTAAGGTCTTCAGCTCAAACACACGGACACCACCACTGATACGGGCATTCAAGTCCCTGATGAAATGTTGTACTAACATTGGCTCGTCATAGGAAATGCTAGCATACTACTTAAGCTCAAAGAAGCAGTGCTCATACTGATCTATTGTCATAGTCAACTCATAAAGTTCATGGAACTCATCAGCACATATCTGCCGATAGTAATCTGAAAGAAATCGTGCACAGAACCTCTCTTAGAATAGTCCCCAAGAAATAGAAGCAATGTTTAGGTGATGCTTCTGCTCCTCTACTCTCCACCATGTAGACGCAAAACCCTTCAGATGCATAATGGCACATCGGGCTCTAGTATTGCTATTATAAGGATGCATAGCAAAGCATCGATCAAGATTGATCAACCAAGTCTCTACCTCGGTACCTATACCAAAACCATCAAAGGTAGGGGGATGAGCTCTAAGAAGATCCCTCATGTGACCTGTAGCAACACTGTCTCCATCCACCCTATCCCTCACAACAACTGCTCTCGACTGATCTGGACTATGAGGATGCTCACGCTCAGCTCTAGCACCCTGACCATCCTGATGAGAAGGGCGTGACTTTGCCTCATGAGATACCTCCTGATGAGGTCCTAATCGGTCCATAATCTATTATAAAAGAGCTAACACCTGAGCACCCCTGAGCCCTTCGTCTTCATTCTTAGCACACGGTTCCTCCTGACGCTCACCCAGACTACCCTAATTATCTTGATTGCCCTGATTGGTATTATGACGGGTGCTACGTCGAAGAACAGTGGCTATACCTCTAATTCTACCTCTGGCTCTGCCCCTAGGAGGCATCTTAAAGGAACAAAGAACACATCAAAATAGATCATCACAAGGATGACCTATACACCATACTAAGGCATGAAAGCATAACAAAAGACTATAAAACAATATAATAAGCTCATGCCACACATGCCAAGCACAACAAAACATAGAAGGCTCAAGTACGCCAGAGCTCCCAGTGTGTGAACATGGGCTCTGATACCAGATGTAACATCCCACCATGTAACCCCGAAGGGTAAGAGCCAAAAGAGAACAAGATAATTTTTTTTGACATAAGTGGACAACATACACAGATTCGGTTTCTGATTTGATAGATTGACAACATTCATGGCCAAGTATTGTCGAATGCACAACCCGAAAGAGAGGTCTATTTCACTCTCTAGAGGAAACATTAAAACAATTGCATTCATTTTAAACACCAAATCAAATGTTCCTAATCCCATATCTGATCTAAACATGAATCCATAAGCATCAAAGTACAAGCAGAACCGATACCCACACCCCATAAACCAAAAAGGAAACATCTCATTTCTTCTCATTAAATTTAATGATTACAACTTCTCTCTTAAGAGAGTACAATTACATAACTGTATATACAATTATAATGATATATTCCAGAATATGATACAAGTACAATAACATAGTCCTGAATATGATACAAGGATTGAATGGGTACAATAATAGAATGAAGTAACAGAGAGAGAACATCTCCACTGGTGCTCCAAAACTTGATCACTGGTCCCCAATGGTGGTGGCAATGCCTCCCAACCATGTGGACTCATAAGAAACCACCCCACCATGCTCAGAGATAGTCACAAGGCCCAAATGGAATAACAACAACAAGGGGATACAAGATGGCCAACACTCACATCAATCATGGAGCAGGCACTGAGAGCAATGCATACAGCTAAAGTCATAACATATCTAGGTATTCATCCAAGTCATAGGTCGGGTACTACTCACAACTGCTAAGGTGCTAGATACTAGAGTGTAATCATATAGAGTGTCATCATGCGTACTCGAAGGGATGGCACCACACAGAACCAAGTACTCCTCTCATGTAGATGAGGAGACTCAATCATGCCCAAATCCATGCCCCGCAGACAAATGACTCGACGCCCCATAGATGGATAGGCCTTCTTGTTGCATCCTTAGCCTTTACAAGCACTCAAGGCCATGCACGATGTCTAATTATCTTATTAGTGTTGTGTATGAGGAAAATTGATAAAATCAAATAATCAAATCAAAAGCCCATAACATAAAGAGAACTAATCTAAATAAAAGCCATTATCAATAAATCCAATGAAATAAAAAAGCTTTTACCCAGATTTGTGTTGTTCCCTCTGTTGAATGTGGATTGCTCAATAACCCTGCGAAACCATGTTTGTAACAAGCAAGTGTAGGTGCTCAAAGATCAATGTCAAAAGATCGTAAGTTGCTCAATCGATGAGATGTATGCTCAAAGTACTATAAAGAATGCCTGAGAATAAGTGATCGAAGAGGATTTGTGAAGGAGATGAGGGGGGTTTATATAGGTTTCAAACATGATCAATCAACGATCCAGATAATTCAGAAGAATCGACAGAGGAGATAAAAGAAATAACTATGATGAATGTGCACACGACATGTGTCAATCCATAAGGATATTTTTATTAAGATATGATGAAAACAAGATTGATTGAATAGATAACTCAACTTGTAATTTTGCCTTTTTTTAGAGTTCTAAAAATAAGACTGATTGTGCACATGAGTTAACAAGATATTTTAAGAGGAATTGGAAGATAACTAAAATTAAATAAATAAATTTATTTAATTGTTTGTGCATGATAGAGGAATAGAGGATTATAAATAAAATATTTGATTTTATTTATTTTTAGAGGATTGAGACAATTTAAATAAATTTGCATTATTTATTTAAATTTAGAAGAACAAGTGATTTAATTAAATAATGTAAAATTATTTAATTATAGATAAGATAGAATTGTGATGAGTTAATTAAATAATTGGATTTATTTAATTAATATATACTTGAAATTTGAAAGAGGATAATGATTTAATTATATAATAAAAATTATTTAATTTTGGAAGAATAAGATTGATTTAATGAAAATTAATTAAATAAAGAGAATTTATTCAATTAATGTCGAAATTACGTGATTTAGAAGAAATAGATGAAATTAATTAAATAATTAGATTATTTAATTAACAATGAATACAAGTGATTAGATAGATTAGACGAAATGCAAGTGATGTGATGACTTGGTCATTTTAGGGTGTCTACAAGTGTTTTTAACCCAATGTTTTAATTTAGTTATCACTTGTTACTATAACTCTACTACTAGTTCCCCTAGCAGCCACTTATGGGCCCCGGGCCCGTAGAGAGCCACTCCAAATGACCACTCTAATGCTTAGACCTAGTTCATCTCGTGTAACCAATGAGGGATCCAAAATGACTAAAAACACTGAGTTATTGAAAAATATGGTTTACAATACAAAAGCTTGCAGTAACAGTGTAGTTTATTGAAAACAACCCTTTGCCAGTAAGATCAATTTCGTAATAACTCCAGTGACCCCAATTTGGTCACGATTCACAAAGGTATGCACGGATAATATAAAAACATAGCAAATGTCATTGCAAACCTTCTCATAGCCTAATTTTGTATATTGTCTACCATATTTAATGTTGCAAAATAAAATGTTCAAAAGACTTGCGAAATGGAATTCTTAATCTTTCCTCCTACATTATTCCCTTAGATCCTTGTTTTGCAGATTTTCTTAATTAGAGTTTATGTGACCAAATTTCAATGCACAACCTATATTGATGTTACTAAGGTATTTTAGTGCCATTTCATTCTTTAACTCAAAGAGAATGTTTTCCACAAGGTTGGACATTTAGCAGAAAAAGACCGTAATGGCCAAAACCAAACCACTCAATTTTCTTAAGAAGGTTTGAATTGAGAAATATCTCTGTAGAGAGAAGATTGATGTATAGCAAAAGGTTTCCATGGAACTAGATCTCTTCATTTTCTATCATGCGTCACAGTTTTGTGTTTTCAATATGGCTGCTCTCATTATATTCTCCATAGCAATCGAATCCCCTGTTTTATTTCAGTAAAAATTATAACTCAAAAACCACATGACCTTTCTTTAGAAACCCATTTGTCAAAGATAAGAAATCGTTCTGCCTAAAAAAATTAAATTCCAGGAAGGAGCAATGAAAATCCCTTGCATTGAAATAAATTTGACATATTGTTTCAAACGCAACAGATGGGTTTTAGTTTTTTCTGTGCTTAATGAAATTTCATAAAACATATTTTTGATTTGTTTGCAAGATAGTGATGGGGTTTCTTTTTTTTTTTTTTTTTCTATGCTAAAAGAAATAGCAACAAACATGATTTTGTTTATAAAAAGGTAGTAATGGGGTTTTAGTGTTTTCTAAGCCTAATGGAATCGTTGCAATCATATTTTAGTTTGTGTGAAGGGAAAAATTAGAAGCACAGAGGTAAATACCTCTAATAGAATTGCACTCCCCTCCTCAGTGTAGCTCGCACTCCCTTCAGCGCACTTCAGTCTTGTAGTTTGATATGCTTCGCCTCAAACTGGTTCGTACTCCTCTCAGCTCTCCTTAGCTCCTGCCATTTGACCGCCTTGCCTGGGTAAAATCTATCCTCTAGCTTTTTCTTTGTCTTCACTCTAATATTTTTTTAACCACCTCTCTGTCCAAAACACGTTGACTCCCTCTCTTTCGCATCCTCTCTGTGACTCCAGCTCTCTCCTGTGCATCGACTGTCCTCACCCAATCAATATGACTTCCCTCCTATCCTTCTTTGCTAGCGATGAATGACTTCATTTGCCTTCCTTCCTGTGCTACCTTAGATATTTTCTGCCATCCAATTTTCACCTACTTCCCAGACTTAACTTCTATACCAACTTTCCTGTCCATCTCACCATGCCATGCCCCCCCCCCCTCAAAGCAAAATTCGGTAAAAAAAATAGGTTGTTACATCTATTCCTTATGATACCAACTAGAATCCCCTAATTGTTATTGGGAATGTGCAATTAAAGGCCCTAGCATCATTCATCCAGAATGAGCATAGGAGAGGGATCCTTCAGCAGCAGTATAATGAGAGAGAGAAATCATTTCCTCTCAAAATCAGGGTAGAGGCCCCAAATCCCAATAGGATAGTGGTAGAATGGATTTATCTGATTGAACATCTTGAGGTGGAAATAAAACTCCTGGAATGTAGGATAGTGGATTATAAGAAATTCAAGGAATTAGCTGAGGGGAGTAGTATGGAGCTTTTGGGTTTTTCAAAAGGTAGGTGGAATGAGTTGACACCAACATTGCAAAGGAAAGAGCCCCACTCAGTGTTTAATTTCTCAACATCAATCACTAGGGCACAAAAGTATATCATATCAGCCAATGAACATGGGATTACTTGGCTGCCTTCGGTGTTTCATTCTCCCCTTCTCCTTTATCCAATTCCACACTGGCAGGAATAGAGGACATTGCATGCAACATAACGAGCTAGGTGGAACAGATTGGAAGAGCAGAAGGGTTTCTATCTCAAACAGGATAGAGGAGTCATGGAACCTACATACTACAGAGAAATTGCTCTCCAATATAATCAGAGGCCTTGGTTGCTGGAGGACCATCAACATGTTTAGTTGGGGGGTGTGATGAGGATGTGCTTTGTTCTATTTCTCTTGCTTTAGTTCATTCTATTCAAAGACATTCCCAGACTTTTACATGAATTGTCTATGCCTATAATCATCTTTAAGACATTGAAAGCATTAAGAATAGTACATGATATGTTGGTGAATGACTATGTGTGAATTAATGATTGCTCATAAAATATGATAGTATTTTTTGTTAATTTTAGTAGTTTGTGATGTATAAATATCATGTGATGAACTAACCCCTATGTAGCAAGCGCATGGCTACATTTCATGGAGACCACCTGTCAGCCCACAACAAAGGAGGTATTTTCATCTACAACAGACAATGCAGTTACCTGCATCCAAAGGAAAAGGACTCAGAATTGAGTGAGCATGAGTTAACCATAACTCCCCACTCCTCGACGGGTTTCCTTCAATAGTTGACAAAATCATGAATAATGAAGGGAGCTCAGAACATGGTCCGTGTTTTATTTCCAGTTATGATGTTTTAATAATGACTAAGAAGAGTTATAGAAGAACTGCAATGTCTATATTATCTTTATGGTAGTTAGTTTCGTATTCCTAGTCTGATTAATAATAATGTCTTCTCCCTATGTTTGTGGGAGAATGGACATGAGTATGGTATTAATTTATTAGAAGTTTTGTTCAATTAGGAAACTCAGATCTTGCCTATATATGTTAGATTTTGTATACGACAAGAGGAGGTTAGACAGAGATTGTGTTGTCAAAGTTATTATTGTATTTTTATCAACATTCAATAAAGAATGCAGGTTTGAATTCAATCAATAATTCGATGATACAATAGTGATCTAGTTTAGATTCTGTTGAGATTACAGTCACTCAAGCAAGGGCCACTTGAGGTAACTATATCTCTCTTATATGTTCATGTGATTAGTTTATGTTATGTGGATTAGTAATGTTGATAATCTGTATATTGGGTTAAGGTGATCACCGACTTAGTTATTAATTGTTCCTTTGTTTTGATTCACATAGATTGTTTTGATTCACATAGATTGTTTTGATTTACAACCAAATGAATAAGCATTGGTTATTTCCTATCAACATTACCTACTTACAGTACTTGTTATTCCTTGCGAAAGTAGAGTTTGGTTCCCTTCCCATAGTTTGTTTCTATGCACAACTTCTAGATTACAATTCAAGAATCCTTGACTGTACACATAGTATAGGCACCATCCAAGAAGAATATGATTCCTTGGTTTGAGAATTTAAATGTAAAACATTATAGCCAGTAGGTTGCTGGATATAGGATTTGTTGGTCCGTTGAGTTGTGTGCATTCCCTTTCTACATCAATGTATTGGTTAATAATGGAGTTCGACAATGTTGGTATGGCAAAATTTGTTTTGGAGGGTTGGGTACATTTTGGGTACATCCATACAAAAAACATAAAAATAATAAAAATATATGTATTTGCAACCTAGAAATAGGAATTAAGTTTAGAATACCATATATCATGCATATGCTAAACAAAACTACCATAAATATTAAAAATTTGAAATACAATATCCTAATTAGGTATCAATTTGTCAAATTTGAATGTCATGATAGATATTCATTGTTCAATATTAAAATAATACAATTAGTAATTAGTGTCATATGAGTCATCATCAAGATCAACATCCATGACATAGGTCTTACTCAATTCATTTTCCTTCTCATCATTGGTTAGCTTAAGTTTTAGTTTATTATTATTGTCATCTATGTAGTCATAGTTGCATTGGATATATTTATGTTTGTTTGTTTAGGTCGACAAGATAAAAGATATCAATGATTCAATACATGTCAAAGTTTAGCTACAAAAGGATGACAACAATAGTACTTGTAGAACATTTTTGACACCAAGGAAAGGTCCCATTGTTTAGCTTATATTTATGCTTTTAACTATATTATTATGTTGATAATCATTCCCTTGTAGAGCAAAATGAGCTCCTATGTAATGTCAGGTTGAAATCAATGGTTGTCATTTTGTCTCAAGTACAAGGATGACTAATTGAAAGATCCAAGCCATTTGCGTGAAAATAGAAACAATTTCATTGAAAACTTGTTATGCAAGACTTGAAACTGGCAAATGCTAATACACCTTCATTGTGCATTTCCCTCTTTTATGGTTCTCAATGTTTTGCATGTTAGTTACTACCCATGTCGCAATAGTAAAACACAACAAGCCTTGCTAACATTGGTACCTTCTTTGTCTAGCTTATGTTTAATCTTTTAACTATATTATTAAGTCGATAGGCATTCCCCTACGGAGCACAGTGAGCTCCCGTGCAATGTTAGGTTGAAATCAGAAATTGTCATTTTGTCTCAGGTATATGGACAACCATTGGAAAGATCCAAGTTACTCACATCAAAACAACAATAGTTTCATTGAAAGTTTGATATGCAAGACTCTAAACTAGCAAATGCTAATACGTCCCCTTCATCATTATATCCCTCTTTTATGGCTTTTGATGTTTTGCATGCTAGTTACAACCCATGTTGTAGCAATGAAACATAGCAGGGCCCACTAACATGGTTGCCCCCTCTATCTATAATAATGTCTTCAATATGCCACGAAAATTTATAGCATGGTCTTTCAAGAAGCAAGAGCATACGATGATATTTTTTGGAGATTTTTTACACCAATGAAGAATCCCTCTGTGCATGTCTTTGATACACCAATTTATGATGATGATATATTTGGAGGCTTGAAAGGGGTGAGGAGCAATGGGGTTACTTGTGATGATGTTTTCACTAGGGAGGTTGTAGTGCCAATTAGGGATCTGGTGGGAGAGAATTTGAATATGGGGAATAGGGTTGGTAAACAATGCAATATAATTGATTCACACATTTTCATATGTGGTTAAGTTTGTTTTTATAGTTGAAAGGTTTTTTTCATTCAAGTAATTAACCCTCGAGTTCAAGGTAATATCGGTCTAAATACTAATTTTCTTGTTCTCTGGTTTTTAAAAGTTTATTGTATTTTTTTAGGGATTTGGTAGTTGCAAGCAATTCATGATGGAGGTTTTTGTGGGTTCTTATGTTTTAAGTTTTCCTTTGTATAGAGTGTAAGTGACTAGAAAGCTAGAAGGTCTTGTTGGTTTATCTTTGTGACTTACAACAATGAGCATGAGATGATGAACGACATCGAACCTATGAATGGAAAAGAGTTGGATGAGAGGAATATTTCCATCAACCAAGCCTAGTCTAAAAGTGTATAGAATGGAGACAATAGGTATGATGGAAATGGTAGTGGATATGGTAGCGGTAACAGCTATGTCAGAGGTGGTGGTGATGATTTGTGTTATAGTGGCAATGATAGAGCATTTGAGGGCAAATAGAGGAGATGAGCGTGGAAGTTTTGTGGGGTTGGGGGTTTGTTTTAGTATGAGGTGGTTTGTAGGTTTAATAATCACTTATGTGTTTCTAATGGTTGGTCTTTAAGCATTGCTTGATGTTGCAAAATGGGTTCTAGCTTGTTCAGTGTACAATCTTGCCTATGTTTGATATGGATCTTGTGTCTTTATATTTGCCTCATACAAGTTGAATGTTTGGTTAATGGCCTCTGTAATGCTATTTTGGATAATGAATGATTGGGGGTTTATACTTGTTCTTATTTGTGTACTTTGAATCAAGAATGAATAGGGATTGTTAGGTTTTATACTTTTGTCAAAAATTAGAAGGTGTTTTAGCTTTCGAACCAAGTGTAGTTCTAAAAAATAGTAATTGTGTGTAGAATTATTCCTTTGCTAGCATAAAACTAAAACTTTGTTGTGTTATTTCTATAGTTTATAGCCCCACCCTATCATTTATATCAACAATTTCTCTTCTTGTTTGAGATTATAACACACTAAATTTATACAATTGTTTTGATAAAATCTGAATTTCATCTATTTATTACAAAGTTATGTTGCTCATTTATGATAATATTCTTTCTTTGCAGTTTGAGCAATTTCTATGTGCTCTTTCCTATTCTACTATATTTCCCCCTGTACTTTTGAGCTTCATCTCATTGTGTTCTTAGGATGAGGGAATGGTGGTGATGCAAATGTTTTGAAGGCATTCATGGAGGTTAATCCCACGTCTTCTGTATGAATTGAAGTAGGATGCAACCTGTGTTAATTAAAGGTGAATATAAACAACTTTAGTGAGAGGATTAAATTTGAGTACAACCACACAGTAAATATTACAGATGTTTTCTTTATAGGCTTATTCCCATAATGCATAGGCATCTACTTATAGCATAGTGTACTCAAACCCCTCACAATTTCTCGAATAAGGAGATACAATAAGTTGATTGTTGCAATTCAAAGGAAGTGTTTACTTGGAAACTTTATGAGATTTTGCATCATTACTTTTGATTTTTAATGACGTTATCAAAATGTGCTTGTGTTTGTTGTGTGTCTTCTCTTTAAGAGGATCAATTTCCATTAGATCTATGAACTTCGTTTTTTTTTTTAAATTATGCTTTGCTTAATTAGAAAACAAAATTGTGTGCCTAAAAGGATACGTGATAGTTAAGTTTCTTTTGTATTTTTTTCACATGATCTGATTTCATGCATGGAGTTATTTCAAATAAGTTTCATTTTACATTCAATTTAGACATTTATTAGAAAATAGAACAAATGAGAAGACTAGAAGTCTAATTTTATGCATGTATTAGTGAATTGATTATCAAGGTTTCTATCTATATTGCAATAGTTTTTTAAATATCAAATATATTAAGTCTTATGGAAAAATTGGCCTAGTAGATTTTCCCAAAAGACTCTAGACTCTAGCATTGATTCATTGCAAACAAGCTAATCTTAAAACAATGGTCAAGACATTGTTTCATTTTAAAATAAGTTTTTTAATAGTAATGCCAAAATCTCTAGTCTTAGTTATTTGAAACAAGAAAAGAGCCACTCCATCATTTCATTATACTAGCGCAATAGTTTCTTAAAGATGAAACTAATATGTCTTTCCAAGTAGGGAGAATATCACATAAATGGTAATTATGTTTTGGGGTTAGACGAACACACTTAAATTGTATTTCTCAATTATTTCTTGTAGTGCTTTTTTGATAGCACCTTTGGTCCAACGATTATCAACATGCACTCCATAGAAAATTTTGCCTAGGACCAAAACAAATTCAAACATTGCGAATTTAGGTTGATAATGCTCGTGTTTCTATAATTATTTCAATTAGACTTGACTTATTTATGTAAGCGACTTATTTTACAAGCATAAATGCATTGAAATTTGAGAGCATATGAGGTAGCCCAGTTCAAATTTACTGAAACTTCGTATAAGTTTAAAGAAAATAAAATGTGTTTCACAAAAGAATTTGTAGCAACGTGATAAAGCGATACAAACAACCTTGAACAAGCGATAAAGTAATGGAACAACTTTTTTCCATTTTTAAGATAATGGTAAATATTGGAATGAAATACCCAAACATTGCAAGCAACCAATCCAACAAGAAGATCTACGAGTGTGATCTTTTTTGAATCCTAATATATATTCTACCTTCTATGTAATTCAATTTTTCCCTCTAATCCCATTTAGGCCAATAATTATTTATCTAAGAAAGTGATTCTGAATAGTCAGGGGGCAAAGCCAATGCTTGAAAATGCCCTTCTATTGGAAGATTATGTACATGACCTCTTGGTCATGTTGTCACAATCAATCAAAAATTGGATACCATTTAGCCCAATGATGCAGAGGAAAATGATAAACACATAACTTATACCAAATTTCAAAGCTTGTCTTCTAGATTGGGCCTCACAAAACCATATAAGGAAACTTCAATGCACTAGTTTTAATGCATTGTAATGATTCAACCCTTTCACCAGGGTATAAGAGACATCTAACAAGATTAACTCCACTCACCAAGCACACCCAAACCACTCCAAGAGTCAGGAGACTCCATCAATGCCCTTTTCACATATAGGTTGCTCCATTCCTAGTAGCCCTGTTTTATAGAACTGTCAAACATAACTCTTACCATAAAACCTTCCTCAAGACTGTTATGGGTGTTTTGCGTACCATTAAGGTACTTTAAAACATATCAAGAAATCAATATCTATTACTTTGTAAAGAATTTCTAAAAAATAGGACTGTCGCTGTGCTAAATAAGGCATTGCCACCAACAAGGGCTTATTGTTTCTCCTATCTCCAAGCTCTAGCTCTCATAACCAACACTTGGAACAGGGTTAAATGGACATACTCATGCTTATACAACCATCCAAAGTCACAAATGGCTAAACAATTTATCAGACCTTAAGTCCTTACCTCTTGACTATCCATAAACTCTGTCTTCCTGGACTGTGACCGAAAAATAGTCATAAAATCATGATTTTTCCCACATCCACCTTAGTCATATGGTCAGAGACCTCTAGGATTAGAAGGTAAATACTACCATACTCATTCCCACTGAAGGATAGCAACATGCAATACATAAAACGAGAGAAACATAGGTTTACATGCCACTATTTATCCTAAACAGGGTTTTGACAATCTTATACAAAAAATGCAATATCTAACTCCAAACAAAACCAATCTGCATGCAACCAAATGGAAAGGGAAGGTGATTAAAAGACCTTTCATTTGAAATAAAAAATATATGTCCTCCTGCACGTACTGGGCCGTACCATGCAAGGAAACAGCGGATTCCTGAAGAAAAACACAGAAAAACATTGCTTTTTACTATTTTATTTCAAATCTCCAATCACCTCCAAGTTTTCAAAGGTTACAAATCCTATTTAAAGGCATTACACTCATGTCTAACTGACTTTTAACTTCCTCAAGCGAACTGACCTTTGGTATTCCATCCCAAAACTGTCTTTTTAGTAACTTGACTATTTTTTCCAATTTTATATTGGCAACCTTTACATGGTTTGCAATATTTTGCATATTTAAGACTCCTAGTCTCCTAGACACATAACAATGACTCAAAATAACCTTATTACAAAGTGGAAGCATACAAATTTAATCAAATTCAAGGATTTGTTTATGGCAATATTAATTTGCCAAAGTGCTCCTGCACCACCCAACTACAATAATTGAACCTCTAGACTATACAAAGGTGGAAGATGGATTGTTTAGATTGCAACCTAAGCAACATGTGTTCATGGCATGAGACCCTAGTATGATCATAGAAACTTTAGCATATACAAAGAATGGAATAGGATTTTTTTGTAACAACCTAATCAACATGCCTTTTTGGCATAAGACCCAATTAGTATGGACATGCATATTTTTCAGATTGACTTAATCTCATGATTATATCCAAGAATTTGCCAAGCATTGAACAATCCATTTGCAACAAGAGAAGAAGAGAAATTCATATAGTTGTGTACAAACACACACTTATACTTAACCGTCTATTTAATGAAGCAAGCACTGGAGTGCAAAAAATGTATTATTGATTAAAGCAAACTTTATATCATAATCATTCAATTAAAGAAAATGATTGTCAATCCCTCATATAATGCCTTAGAATTATAGATACATTGGCATGCACTAATTACAAAAATTAGATTGTACAAAAATATATTAAACACAATTTGAAGACACTAAATACCTTCAAGGGAATCCTTGCAAGAAGGTGCAAACTAATGTCACCATATGCTTTGAGTATTTATAATAACTCATTTAATTAATAAATGAGATTACATAGATAGTGAAGGGCAAAACTCCACAAAACATATTACAATCTAACCATCCATTGAATGTATTTTATTAAATGTAAGATGAGTAATCTAATTTGTTTGTTGAGGTTTAATGCTTGACAATGCCTACCTTTATCATTGAATTTGTAAATTTATTCTAATCTTAGAACCCCATAAAAATATCTTTATAGCTATAAATCCATTATACAAATATATACTTTATATCATAAAGATAATATATTTCAACCTAATATTATTTTATAACAAAATGTGAGATACCACATTGCTCCCACATCTGCATATGTATCTACTAGTGCAATTGCAACTACAACATCTAAGGAAATTTCTCATCCTTCATACTTTGATGGACATCCATACCTTGTTCGAAATCTTCCATTGTGACATAGGTTAGAAGAATTCCAGTAAATATTGTGGAGTCTGACTTCATAGTTGCCCATCACTTTTGCCAAGAGGTCTCTATTTTTTTTATCAAGTCATGAATCATTTAAAAGACAAATATATACATATTAAAAATAAATTAATTAAAAAATAAAGAAAAAAATATGCATACAAACTAATGTGGGAAGGGGTGGCACAACCCACCTCCCGAGCCATCACCACCTCATATGAGAGACTTGGCTTAAAAGGCCCCAACACATATATTAAATTAATAGAGTGCCACTCAATTTGGAGGGGACCTCTTGTATGGAGGGCCTTGAAGAATTGACCTTGGTATCTAGGATAATTTAACTTGGCAACCCATCTTTGATTTGGCCTGAGTTGATCTCACAAAACCTGGCGAGCCCCTTGTTCTCCACGGCTTGGAATATGTAATAGACTTTGCCTCATAGTTTGGACTTTCTTGGAGAAATATAGTTTCCTACAACTCTTCACTAAATGTAAATACATATTAGAATGCCCATTGTTAGCGTTAATATGAGAAGATTGAATTCTTTGTTTTTTCTTTATTCTCTAACTAATTGTTTTTCTCAAATTTTCTACTTGCAATTGGTACCCACTTATTGAATACTTGATTGAACCCAAATGTTAGTAGAAAGCCTTGAAGCTAGGTTTGGTCATAGTCACGTGGGTTAATCAGACTTAATAATGATGCCCATTCTATAAACCACTTGACTCTAGACTTCTAGACATGTTTAATCCTTATCTATGTAGAATTTAAAATAAACTTAAGTAAATAATAAGGGCAGTTTCGGGGTGTAGCAAGGTCACTTATAGATTTACCATTGTTGGACACGAGAATAAAGTTAAACATGGTGTATATGTGCATCCAAGTTGAAAGACATTGACCTCCAACATGAAACTCTCGGTTAACTAGAACACCTAGGGATGTTGGGGTCCATTACACATTGCAAGTGCCAAACATTGACTATTGTAGATGTAGGGCTCCCAATAGATGTAATTTAATACAATTCCGACTCCTCAAGATGCCACGAGATGCATTGAACACTAGATTTTAGCTTCTTAACCTAACAAACACAAGAATTAGATTAATTGCGACATTCGTTTTCTCTGATTCGGGAACATATGATGAGAATAAAATTTCGGAAATGAGAGTACAAGTGAAGTAGACAATATAAAAACTTGATAAGTAGGAGGTATTTTTCGCAGCATGTCAAATTATGATATTTGATTTTAGGGTTTAGTGAAGCTTTGTTATCCAATGTATTCTATTGTGGTCTTGCATGGATGTCTACGATTTGAGATTGAGGTATATGGATATACATTTCTTGTGATATTATTACTTTACTAATAATTTTTAATGCATTATAGACAATGAAACATATTTTCAATACAATACAAACTCTTCATTCCATTTCTTCAATATTGAAGAAGCCACACATCAAGATTGACAAGGAAGCAACAAAATTATCAAGAGTGATATTGTGTAGCATCCAACAAATGACAAGATGCAATTAAACCCTAAGCATCAAGAGTGATGTTGGGTCATGTGTTTGACTCAAAAACTATGCAATTAAATCTTAAAATAAAATATCATAATACAAAAACTTGTGTCTCGAGCTGAGTTTATATTGGTAGATGTGAAAGAGTTGTTCGACTAGATTCCAATAGGCACCTCGAATTCGAACTTGAAACATGCTCAATGTATGTGAAGGCCTATTTCTTTTAGATTTCGTGCTTATTTATGTAGTATACTCAATACCTATCATTGTGCCCATTGCACAATATGGGGGATTGCTAGTACTTGTTATCCATGCAGGAATTATAATAGATTGAAAAATGCACTGGTTTTTTGAGTGTCATTAAATGCAACCCTGTATGAAGTTGCTAAATATGAGAAGGTTGGCTCGAGCAACAAGAGGACCAAAATTTGTCGGCTGAGTAGCAAACACATGAAATTTGTTGCAAAATTCTAATCATAATCATGATCGAGCTTCTCTTGCGGTGCGTCAAATTTCTGTCTTGTTCCTGCGGGACCTACGATGCATTCAACTTCACAAAATTCGAAGGTCATTTAGGGTTTTTTGGTGGTCCAGTGAAAAAAAAAATGTGTCAAAAAAGTCACCCAACTTTGGAATCGCAATGAAAATGGCTGTGAAATGCCATGTGCGCCCTAGAATTGTCCAGGTTCTTTCATTTTGCTGATTCTAAACATTTCAAGCCCCACAAACGAACCCCTAACCGCTTCTGCAGGCAAATCGATTCGGAATCCGATCCCAAAACAAATCGTACCTGGCATTGGTATGTTTTCTTGCCGATTCGGTAACCCTAGCAAATAAGCAAAGCTCCTTCAAGAATCTAAATATTGAATCGATATTTGACGCAACCGTTAATAATAAGTTCAATTCCAGCAGAGTGGTTATGTAAACTAGTAAAAAGAATAGCATAGCTCTTAGATAAATGTCATTTAATGATTTTCCTTTAAAATCTCTCTTTAACTATTATATGTTGTGGAAACTTAAATCTGTAAATCAAAATATTTGTTGGAAGAGTTTACCCACATTATATGACAGGATAAAGATTTAAGAGTCTTTGTCTACAATATTTATGAGGAAAATATTGTTGTGGATACTTAAATCTGTAAATCAAAATGTTTGTTGGAAGAGTTACCCACATTATATGACAAGATAAAGATTTCCAATATTTATGAGGAAAATGTTAAATGTATTTGAAGGCATCTCAAAAGGAAGTTTCAAGTATAATTTATCTCTATGCGTTGAGAGTAACATAAACTGACATGTCCAAAAAAGTGCAATATTTTTTTTTATTTTTTATAAGGTACTGCCATGAAGTTGTTTTTGATAATATTGCTCTTAAAATTTAAAATCTCCTGATGGAACCTTTGTTGTTTACATTAAATACTAGCATTAAAATTTTAAAACAAAGCCCAAGTATTCTCTCCATAGCTTCCTAAAAATTGTTGATGGCAGCACTAAGCAGTTTGATAGATTTGAAGTGTTAAAGTCTCTCTCAATGTTTCTCAGCAACATCAGCGTAGAACATTTATGGTAGAGTACACCATGGGTATGGTTGTAATTATATAAGTGGCAAAGAAAACGAATTAAATTGCTGAAAATGTTGATAATACATTGACAAGGTTAACAAAATAATTTTGAAGATCCTTGTTTCTCACATGGTCAATGCTTGTATATACTTGGCTTAGATTTGCCTTCTGAGAAAACTGCCAATGACTTGAGTGAACACATTTTTGTGTTAATGTTACCATGCATAATCTTCTGCTGTTCCGTGAAGATTATATGTCAAATATCAATATATTCCAGCCTACAACAAATATACGTATGGCATGCCAATGTAAGGAAAGAAACCTTGATAGTAGATACCATTTAATCAGATAGCTCAATCTTTTAGACGACAATAGCCTTACATTTCTACTGATTGGCTCACTGAAGTCTAAAATTTGAGCATTTAATAAATGTATGAAAAGATTGTCAGACTGATATCTGGCATCTCATGGAATTTTTTCACTATGGCAATCCAAGGAGCTTCTAAGGGTAGAAGACTTCTCAGAATAATATACATACAGAATTGAAAAGTATGGGAAAAATCATGCAACTGAATCATTTTCTTGCTCAACACGTCCTTGCTTTTCAGGCACAAAGTTGCTTTCATCATTTTCTAGAGGTTTGTTGGTTGAATGAGGTAAGATAGGATCAAATGTCATAATAATGAAAATAATTACAACAATATTTAAAATGAACCAGACCCTGTGAAATCCTGCAATCCACAAGAAGAAAGATGAAACATTCAGTAATAATAAAATTGAGTTTCAATACAAAAAAAATAATAATAATAAAATTGAGACGATGAAGACCACCATGTGAGTGCATAATTTCACAAAGAAAAATAAGCTGCAGTAAACCCAAAACCACAATATATTATATATCATAATCCATTTTGTTCTCCTCTCTACAGCCTCATAAAGCAAGGAAAAGAAAAAGATACACACAAATTACATATGGCATCTCCCTCATTAAGATCAGATTCTTTGAAGCATTCATGCCCATGACTGTCCTTACAAAGAAATTGCAATAAGGAATATATCTTCTTTATGGTAGAAACTAATGTTTAATCACCTATCATATACCTGGATATCGCTACCCAAAAAGGTTTTTTGAATTATTTATAACCACCAAGAAAGGCAAGGTGGTCCTCACCTTATCACACCCCTACAGCTTACACTAGATAAGAATTCCACTACCCACAACATGTAACTGTGTTATTGCAACCTTGGAAAAATCTCATTTTTTTGGTCTCATAAGCCAATTCTAAGCTTGCAACTAACATAATTTATGTTAGTCAATTGTTAATGGTACATTATAGTACACAATCTGCCTGAACATGAAATTGCCAAAATTGTTTTCAAACATTAAAAAACTGACATAAAGGTTGTACATGGTTATATATACACTGAAATGCTGGTGGCACTTTTCATTACCATGGATATTAGAAAGGATATTTTCTCTAGAGTTGAAGATCCTACAACAGACATGGAGTTCGAATTTACATTTTAATGTTCCTCGCATGAAGAGGTTAGGCAAGAAATTACTTATCCTGAGAATATATTTTGGCACTATTAAAGGATTTTCTTAGTTCTAGCTTCCAAAGGAGGAACACCAAATAAGAAAGATTATAAGTTTAAACTTAAAGGTTTATTGGACAAAGTTGTTTCAAGACACATGCAGCTGTTCACAAGAAAGTATATTAGTTATTAGCTGTTTATACTTCAATTCTATGTTGTCAATTTGCTGGGGTATGCAGCCAGATCTGGGTCCAATTCGAACCGAATCTGCAGTTTGGTTCGGTGCGTGTATGGATTTTGGCAAGGAGTGAGCAAGACACTATGGGTTCATCCCGAATGAACCCAGCGAAAATGTAGCAGATCAGACAGAACCAAAACGAACCCGCCTGTTTTTTAACGGCTTTTTTTAATTTTAATTTTATTTTTTTAATAATTTCTCACCTTTGGCTTTGACCACAAGACACTAAAATGAATCCTTAACCCTAAAAGTGCCATCTAAAGCATTTGAAACACTAAAACAAACTCATTTTACCTCATTTTGATCGCAAAAGACAACTATGAAATACCATTCCTTTTTGTTTAACTTTCATTCTTGCCTGTGTATATAAAGAGAGCTGAAGATTGATCAAAGAAGGTTTCAAAATGGTTGCATTGTTATTCCTATGCATGTGCAAGAGCCATTAGCTACCAAGAAGATCATAGAAGAAGATTTTTTGAAACATATATATGCCCTTAGGGGCGCAATGTGGTGGTTAGTTCACATGGTTGTTGTGATAGCCACCAAGGTTCAAACCCCCCATTGGGCCATTGATCTCGCAAGCCATGGGTCTTCACTAGGCTGGTGGACTCACAAATTGTGTGCCTTCGTTGAACCATTGAACTTGCAGATTTGAACAGTTGATAATGCCTTGGGGACTGAGAGCCCCCTGTAGTGGTCTTGACGATAAAACCAATGGGAAGAGATCCCCAATAAGCGGTCTCTCTTGGCTTAGACTAGGCTAAAAACCCGAGTTTACCAAAGGTATATATATGTTTTGAATGTGTGGTTTATAAAACTTGTTTCCATAAGTATTACAATGGTAGCGAGTTCTAGCTCCATGGGCTGATCTAAATTCAAAACAAAACCAAGTTCTCCTCTTTGGAAGTATGTTGATATGATACAGTTGGTTGTAGGTGGTGGAGGTATATTTGGTTTGTAGGAGGTGTGGTGTTAAGTATTCAAGTTCATATAGCAAGGTGAAAGCCCATTTGTGTGGCATTCCTGGACAAGGCATCAAAGCTTGCCTTGGAAATGATGGTGCACTTGTGCCATCAGAGCAAGTGATAGCATATATTAATGAGCAAGAGCAAGCAGATGAAGCAACAAGCCATAGAGCAAATCATCCTTTAGCAAAGAGAGGATCTCAAGGAGTGAAGCCCCTTATGCCCCCATCTACTCTTAGTGTTGTGGTAGAGAGCCACCCATTTTGACCATCACAAGAACAACCCCTTACAAATAAGAGACAAAAGGGACCTTTGGAAATGACATTTCAAAATGAGTCTCAAGACATTGTCGATCAACACATAGCAAGATGTATTTATACAAATGGGCTTGGCTTTCAATGTTGATATTAACAAGAAATGGTGAGAAAAATTAATGAGGCTTCAAAAGAGTACAAGGGCCTAAGTTATGAAAAAGTGCATGGCACCTTAATGGACAAGGAGGTCAAGCTTGTAGAAGATTCATTGACACCCATAAGGGCTAAATAGGTTGAGACAAGGTTGTCCACTGTTTTCAATGGATGGAAGGATGCTAAAAATTGGCCCTTGATCAATGTCATTGCAATGTCCTCTAAAGGAGCAATGTTTCTGAGAGTCGTGGATTGTGAGGAGGAGGTGAAGGATGGCCAATTTATTGCTAACATTCTCATCACACCCATTGAGGAAGTGGGACCTCGTAATGTTGTTCAAGTCATGATAAACAACACAAAGAATTGTAAAGTTGTTGGTTGGTTTGTTGGTTGAGGAACATTATTCACACATCTTTTGGACACCTTGCGTTGTCCATTCTCTTAGCCTTATGCTACAAAAGATTGGCAAAAAAATTGATTGGATCAAAAAGTTGTATGCAAAGACTGAAGAAATCCAAATGTTCATCACCAACCACCACATGTCGCAAGGCATATTTAAATCATTTTCAAAATTGGAGTTGTTGAAGGTAAGTGAAACAATATAAACTTTTATGTTTCAATTTCACTTTAGTTACTTAGAAACTGGTTTCTTTAAACTTAATTTGATTATGTACTCTTCTTTAAAGTTTGATTTTAATTATTTTATTTTCTATTTTTGAATAGGTTGTTGAGACTTGTTTCACCTCCAACACAATTGTTTTGAGATGACTTGTGAAGGTTCGAGAAACACTTCCTAGCATGGTCATTAGTCAAACTTGGTCCATATGCAGGCAAGCCAACACTAAGAGAGCTGCAAATATTGAGCGGATGATTCTAGATGGCTCTTGGTGGGATCATGTGAAATATCTCATTAGTTTCACCGAACCTGTTTTGAGTATGATACGTTATACAAACATGGACAAGCTTTGCTTGGGAGAAATATATGATGGCATCAACTCAATGATTGAGAAGATGAAGATTATCATAAATGAGAAAGAACAAGATCCTAAAGAAACTTTCTTCAAACAAGTTTACGAAATTATCAAAGAGAGATAGAACACAATGACCACCCTGCTACATCTTCTTGCCTTTGCATTGAATCCAAAATAATATAGTGTTGAAGCTCTTTTTGTGCCAATGAGTATTGCCTCATGTAGAGATTTTGAAGTTGCCAAAGGGTACAAGGCAACATTTTGTAGACTATTCCCTGATCCTAATTTGCAAAATGTAGTCATGAGTGAGTTCATTGATTTTGTACACTCCAATGGTCGAAATATTGAGAATCTTCGTGATATGTTAAAGAAGGATGCTCACAATTGGTGGCACTTCCATGGCCAACAATTCCAACACCTACAACCTCTTGCGATCAAAGTTTTATTGCAAATAAGTTAATAAATTATTAAATTTTATATTTTTATTTTTTAAGGTTTCATTTATAATTATTATATAATTTGTTTATTTTTACAATGTATATTAATATATAAGTATAACTCTATCTCTCTACTTTGTCTTAATTGGTTGCTAGTTCATCTACATTTGAGAGGAATTAGAGCACATACTCCTTCATCCACTAGATAAAATGCAACCAATTGCATGCAAAAAAGATAGAGAGCTTAGTGACATGCATTCCAACTTGCGCCTCCTTTCACAGAAACAACATGGCTAAAAGGAAGGGGGCACGAGATTGTGGGATATAGAGCTAGAGCATACTAACTTGGATGCTTCCAATTCCCAACATGTTGCATTTGAGATGCCAAATAGAAAGCACAGTTTTAGTGTGAGTGGCAGTAGCACTACTTGTGGTTCTTTAAATGTTCCTACATCATCTAATGTCATGATGATGATGATGATGATGATGTTGATGATTTAGAAAACTCATATGATGCTGAAAACTGATTGTTGAACTTTGATTTATTTATTTTATTATTGAACTTGAAGTTTGAACAATGAATATTTTATAATATTTATCATTTATATTTATATTTTTAACGACATTTGAGTTTATTATGGCAGTTTTGTTGATTATATGATGCTATGTGGTATTCTAAACTTAATTCTCACTTTTAGGCTATATATACATGATCTTTATATGTTTTTTGTATGGACGAACCCAAACCCAAAAAACGTTTTTGCCAAATGCGCAAACCTGGACCAAGATCTGAACTAGAATTGGCAACTTAGCTTCAGATGTATGTTGATTGGCAAGGTTGGGTTTGCTCTCGAGCTTGGTCATGAAGTTGAAACTTTGGAGTATAAAATTCAAATAACATATAATGTAAATCTAAGGAAATCCCCTTGTGGGCTTCCAAGGGTTCTCTCATAGGCCAAATTGACATCTGGCCTGGTCGTTATCAAAAAACAACCTTTGCTTTTAACCTTGGTCCTTTTCTATCAATGACAGATTCTTCCAGCATGAAGAGTTTAGATTGATGCCAATACGAACATGAAATTTGGTATGTATGCATACACTCTATGCACTTTGCCTTTGTTTTCTTAGTTCCATCAACATAATATGTTCTCCCAGATTAAATCATACTAATTCAAACTAATCCAGGCTATGCCATCCTCCTTGCCTTCACCCTCAGCTAACAACTCAAGGAAACACATTATTATAACTTTCTTTCAGCTAATGCACAAATACTGAGCATATCTTAATGTCTGCAAGTAATTGCAGTATCATATTCTCTAGGAGTTGTACACAGATATATCCCAGAATTCTACAAATCCCACAAGGTCTTTTGATTGTAACCAATTCTCTCCTACATGAAAAAATCGGATCCTCATCAGTGCACTATGCATGCCACACACCAGGTTCAGGAGTTCCATAGCCAAAACAGGACCTAAATTTGTCAAGCAGATTTAGAATAACTTCTTGTGAAGAACTAAAAGGTTCCCTGATCATAGCGTGTTGTGCTTTAGAGGTGCCTATTAATAAATTGAAGTAATAAGGTGTTGAGGAGGAAACAAATGTCATTAACTACATCGTTATTTGGAAAAAAAATGTGCAAGACTAACAACAACCAAATAAGGTAACAATAGGGTAAACTTCTTTCATAGATCTTGTCACAAAAGTATGACTATCAAAAAACAAGTTTACATGATAAAGCAAAATCAAACGGAGAAATACTAAAAGTTACTATATAATTCATAGAAATAATGATATTCCATTAGTTCTTCCTCAAACCCACCCATTTAAATTACAAATGCACGTTCAAGGGCCCATTTGAAGAGACTGGAGATGTGAAGCCATTCTGTTAACCAAGAATCTTTATAATAGGGAACAAGAGCTTCCTATCTCTGCTCTATTTAGTAAAAAAAAATGGGTGATCCAAGACCCAGTTCTATTTACCTCTATGAGAAGAATTCATGTTTCACTATCATTATAACAAAATGCATAGCACATTTTTTTTGGAAATGTTTATTTGGCAAAGGCAGTCTTGGCTTGAAGTTAAGGTTTTTGTATGGATTGCAGGTAATTGGACTATCTTGATGGGCAAAAAGCTTTAAAAAAAGAGTTCCAAACAGTTTCTTTGATCATCTCTCAAGGTTGGGTTTTCAACTTGTATCATATGTCTTGTGTATAATAGATGTGCGTACACCATGAATATTGTGCATAATATCTATGAAGACTTATTTTTAATAGGGTTATTGAATATTTAGTCGTAACTTTTTGTTAACCATTTTCTCATGCATGCATTAGACCATGGTTAACACTTCCTTGTAGTCCTCTACATGCATTGGCATACAAACAGTCTCACCTGAAGCACACTTAGTGTAGAAGTCTAAACTAAATGCTTACAAAATCAACAAACCCAAAACTATTCCAGTAACAAATGTGTGTGTGTGTGAGAGAGAGAGAGTGAGTGTGTGTGAGAGAGAGTGAATAATATATATTATTTGTTTTTGTCCATACACACACACACACACATACACATATTATTTGTTTTTGTTCACACACACATACACATATTATTTGTTTTTGTTCACACACACATTGAAAATTTCACTAGATTAATACACTTATTGGGTGCACCCAGTATGCAAGACTGAATGCCTTGATGATCCTAATGAAGTTCTGCAGCTTGCAAATTTGATGCCTTGATAATCCTGATGATGTTTTGCATGTTCCTGCTGAAACTTTGTACCATGGACTACCCCTGAGAGTTTCTGTCACAAAGGAACTGACTAACACACCTGTGGATTTCAGCCTCCAACTGTCCAAAGCTGTTGCAAGCAGCATCACTTTTCTATAAACTAAATTGAGTTTTTTGGTTTGTAATTTTCAAAGATGTCTTCTCTTTACCTCTAAACACTTCCTATAGTCCCTATTTCTAGGTGATCCACAATCAAAGGTAATTACTCCTTAAACAATGTCAACTAACTAGCAAGTCAATCCGTCAATCGAAGGGGTTAACTAGTTGGGATGGAAAGACTCAACCACTTCACTAGGTTGAAAGACTCAGCCACTTTATTCCAACTGAAAGACTCAGCCGCCTTATTCCAAACAAAAAACTCAAAGTAACTATAGTCCTAACCCTTGCTACTTGCAACGCTGCCAATCAATCTTAGTGCTATGGATAAGAAAGGGGGCATTACAAATCCTCCCTTCCCGAATTTGCTTGCCCTCAAGTAAGACAAGGTTGGGTGATTTAGGATATCAGCTGACTCCCAAGTAGTGTCCTCTTGAGGCAAACCTTTCCACTACACCAAGAATTCAATCCATACAGGGTTTTGCAAGTGCTTCTCTCTAGTCCCAAGTATCTAGTCTGGTACTAATAATAACTTTATCTTCAAGCAGTGGGCGCTCGATTGAAGGTGTTACCTGCTGTCCCACTGCCTTTTTAAAACATTATACATGACAAATGTTATGGATCTCACTATTAAGAGGAAGCTCCAACTCATAAGCCACTTCACCAATACCTCAAACTATTTTGTAACAACCATAGAAGTGGGGTTTGAGTTTTTCAGCCCCACTCTTTTTTAAATAAGACTGTCTATAAGGCTGCAAACAAAGGAAAACCATGTCCCCTACCTCAAAATGCCTCTCCATGCGATGCTTATCAACACAAATCTTTTACTAATTTTATGCACGCTAAAGCTGATTGCACAAACGTGTAAAACCCTACCTACTCTGCTCAATGAAGTCCCCTGTTGCGGGTACTCATGTCTCTAGAAATGTCAACTCAATGAAGGTTGGTGCATCATATCCATACAATGTCATAAAAGAGGACATCCCAATTGACATGTTGTAGGCAGTATTGTAGCAATACTCCCCTAGGTACAACCATCGCACCCAAGTTATTTGATGATCAGTAAGAAAACTCCTCAAGTACCCCTCAACCCATTTGTTTACTATCTATGGGGGGATGATAATTGGTGCTAGGTGTCAACTCTATCCCGATCAATCTAAATAACTCCTACCAAAAAGTATTCATGAAATGTGCATCACTATCACTAACCATGGTATAGGGTAGTCCATGACTCCATGCAATCAAAAGATATGCCTGAAGAAAATATCTGCTACCTACGAAGCCTTAAACTCACTAGGGATGGAGAAATAGTGTGCAAACTTCATCAAACGATCTACAACCACGAAGATACAACTCTTTTCCCCCCACTCAAGGCAATCCTATAATGAAGTCCATTGACACGGATTCCCATTTCTAATGAGGGATGCGGAGGAGCTGAAGCAAACCTACTGGGTGCATGGTTTCATGTCTCATGCTTTGACACACTTCACACAATCATAGATGTTGCAATACATCTTCTTTTAGGCCCTTCCATGCATATCTACTCCAAACTTGTCCAAGTTTTGAAAAATCCTATGTGCCAGCAAGTGGAGAATCATGGAATGCTACAAATATCTTCTATTTTAGCTTGGATCTGAGCACGACAAAAATCATGTCCTTGTACAAAATAATACCATGCTTCACCTAGTATCTCTCATCCCTGTTTGTGGTGGTAACAGTACCCTCAGTCAACCTTGTAGCTAGTGGGCATTTGGCATACTCAACCAACAACTCTTCTTTCCAATCAAATTCTGCTGAAGAGATGGCCAATAGTTTAGATCTCCTAGAGAGTGTCTACTACCCCATTGTTCTTTCCCTTGGCATACTCAATGTCAAAATCATAGGCCTGTAATTTGCTCACCCATTTTTGCTGCCTATCATTGAAGTCATGCTATGATAAGAAGAATCTCAAGCTGTTGTGGTCCCTACATACATCCACAAACTAGATATTGTCTAAATTTAGCTAGTGCATGCATGACTGCCAACATCTCCTTGTCATATATAGAGAATTAATGCTTTGTCTCCATCAATTTTTGACTCTCAAATGATATGGGTTGTCCTTTTTGCCTAAGAACAGCCCCTAGGTCTTATCTTAAAGCATCACACTTCATCACAAAAGGCAATGAGAGATCAGGTACTACAAGAATGGAACCAATGCACATTACCTTTTTCAAATGGTCAAACACCTATGCCGTTGTGGACCAATAAGGCACCCTTCTTGGTCAACTCCATAAAGGGCACTACCAGTTACAAGAATCCCCTAATGAATCTCCAATAGTAGCTACTAAGGCCCAAGAACCACCCTAGTTGTGTTTGACTTTGAGGTAGGCCACTCCTAGATAGATTGCACCTTGGCCAAATCCATTTGTACACTTGCCTTGCTAATAATGTGTCCCAGGTACAAGATCTTCTGCATTCTAGACTCATATTTGTTTTTCTTGGCAAAGAAGTTTTGCTGCCGTAGAATAGCCAACATCATATCTAGGTGTTTTATGTGATCCTCCCATGTCTAGTTGTAAATCAATATGTTATCAAAGAACACCAATACAAATTTCCTCAAATGAGGTCTGAAATTTTCATTCATCACTGAGTAGAGAGTAGTCGGTGTATTGGTGAGCCTGAAAGGCATCACCAAAAACTCAAAGTTCCCACAATGACACTAAAAAGCAATCTTAAATGTGTCTGTGGGTTTAACCCGTATTTGATGGTTGCCAGACCATAAGTCAATCTTGGTGAAGTATGTTGCCTCATGTAACTCATCAAGCAACTCATCAATATGGTGTATTGAATACCTATTCTTGATGGTTTTCTTGTTCTTAGCTCTATAATCAATACACATTCCTCATTGTTCCATCTTTCTTCTTCACCAGTACCCCCAAAGATATAAATGGACCGGCATTGGATCTAATGTGTCTAAAATTCAAAGGATCATGTATGCTCTGTTGTATCTCATCCTTGAAAACACAAGGACGTCAATAAGGAGTCACGATAATGGATCTCATCCCTAGCTCCAACTCAATAGTGTGTTGGAAAATCCTATCTAGTGGGGGTCCTAAAGACATGTCCCCAAACATAAAAGCATATTTATCTAATAAAACTCAAATATCTAGAGAGTATTCATCCTCCCTTGAATCTCCCTGGTAACTAGTGGTAGCCCTTTAATGGTAAAACTGACTACTGTCCAACTCATCTAACCCTGTCTCAAAGGTCTCTCTATTCGATTAGTCAAAACCTACTGTAATGCATGTGTAACACCCTTGATGATCTTCTTTTGCTCCTAGTCCATTAATTTGAGTGTCATCATTTGGTAGTTCTGTGTGAACTTACCAAGCGAATGTAGTCACTAGATGCCTAGAACCATGTGAGCTCCACTAAGCGAAATGACAAAAATCATGGGTGATAGTATGCCCAGCTAATATCACCTATAATTGGTGAATGACTTGCTTACAGGCCAATGAATAACCATCTACTACTACCACTTCAAATCCTACAAACTCTTTAGCTTTTAGTCTGAAACAAGCTACCACCCCTTGATCAATGAAGTTATGGGTCGCTCCCCCATCAATGAGTGCCATTGTGTTGTCCTCCAATCCTCCCCTTGAATCATATTGAGTTATAGCTCAGTGCTCCTGAGAACGATGCAATGGTAGCTAGCCGCTCTCCTCCTTCTGGTGACAAAAGACCTATTACCATGCATGCTAGCAACACCTCATCATCTTCCACACTTTGTGCCTCTATGCATGACTCGAACTCACCCTCGTCATCGAAGTACACCTCAATCTTGCCCCTTTCCCAAGCACCTATGTGTTGGGTCTTAAGGCTCCTTACAGTTAAAACATAATTGTTTCCTCCGCATCTTATTGTGGATCATGTCACCTAGCTACTGGCTCCTAAAGGTGGATCCAATCCCCTAGTGACCTATGGATTGAGAGGGTGCAACCCCCTATTCTGTAGAAAAGGTTTATATGGAGTCCTGTTGTGACGTTTTCACACATCGCCCCATTGCAAATGGGAACCCCCTTTTTTTCTGCTTTTGTCGTCGTTGCTTTAGGATTTTGGTTTTTCTCTGAGTTTGTAAATTTGGTAGTGTTGATTTGCCCAAATTTCGCCAAATTCTTGCTAAGAAGTCCATCATTCCATAGGAAAGGGTCTAAGTCCTTCACTCTAGTAAAGAGGCTATCAATCCACAATCTGGAGATCTTTATCCGAAGTTTCAAGGGTAAATGAAGTCCCTCTCCAAAGTCTAGAAGTCTCTGTTCCAGGAGTCCAATCCAGAGTCCTAAACTTGCCTTAACTCGAACATCTCCTTAGCAAAACTTGCCATTCCCGGATAAGCTCCTCAAGGAGAGAGAATGTCCTGCTTAGAGAAATAAGCTCCTCAAGGAGAGAGAACGTCCTGCTTAGAGAAATAAGCTCCTCAAGGAGAGAGAACGCCTGTTTAGAGAGATAAGCTCCTCAAAGAGAGAGAACGTCCTGTTTAGAGAGATAAGCTCCTCAAGGAGAGACCAAAGCCCATCATCCAGTTTAAAAGGAAAAATCCAACAATACAAAGAATCCATGCCAAAGGGAAGGAACATCAACCAACTCCACACCTAGGGAGATGAAACCAAATCCATGGAAAATATCTTAAGCAGGTCACGAAACCCATGGACTAAGGAAAAGTGCGCCTAGGGAGATGAAATGAAATCCATGGATAAATATCTCAAGCACCTCACCAAATCCATGGATAAATATCTCAAGCACCTCAAAAATCCATCATTCCACCAAATCCACACCTAGGAAGAAGGAATTCCAAGCAAGGAAAAAGGCATGACTTGGGATGAAATCCAAGGAATTAAGAATCCACAACATTCAAATCCATGGACTCATGAAAAGTGCGCCTAGGGAAAACTCATGACCAGCTCACTAAATCCAAGGAAAACTCATGATAAGGTCACTAAAATCCAAGGTATTGACATGGTGGAAACCCAAATCCGTGGAAAAGTCATGAAAACTTCCCAAATCCAAGGAAAAGACAAAGGTGAAAGCTAAATCCAACACTTCACCAAATGGGCGCCTAGGGAAAAGAAAGAATTCCAAGGAACAAAATCAAATCTACAATCCAAGCCCAAGCCAAAATTGAGAAGCTTAAGCCTAGGTCGGCCTAGAGGAGCTTGAGCAGCTTAATTAAAAAATCAGATCTTTTCATCCCTAGGTCGGCCTTCTTAAAGGTGAACCCAATCATCCATATAGGCCTTGAGTCTTTCATTTCAAAGGCACTAATTTCTTCATACCAAGCAAAGACTTCTTCACCTCAAGGACTGATTTCTTCAGCAAGAAGGCACTGATTTCTTCACCTCCAGACAGACTTCTTCATCTCCAAGCACAGATTTCTTCGTCAAGGAGCAGACTTCAACATCAAGGGAGCAGACTTCTACACCGAAAAAGCAGCAAACTTCAAGAAAAAGGCAGATTTCTCCATCCATTTAAGGCTGGGCGAACTTCAAGGAAACGGCAGATTTTAGAAAAAAACAGAGTTTCACATAAAAAACCAGAAATCCATTGAATAGAAGCAGCCAACTCATCAAACAAAGGCAGGGTTTCATCTCAAAAGGATCAGAAACTCATTAAATCAGAACAGAAATCTATCGAATTAGAACATAACTCTTCATAAAAAGCGAAGTTTTCATTGAAAAGAGGGCAGATTTGCAAGAAGAGAACAAAATTCTTTAGGAAGTAGTGAATTCCCCACAAGTGAAATGAAGAAAATCTTTTGTTTACTCGAGAATTTGGAATGAAATTGATCAATGCAAGTTTATTTCATGTTTTATCTTGGTATTTCATTACATTCAAGGATTTTTGTTCACAGTGACTGCTCGGAATTTCCTTTGTTTTGTAGGAATTGAGGACAAAGATCTGAATGTTCGAGGAGGATGCTTAACAAAGATCCAGATGCTCGAGGTGGATGCAGAGAATTCCAACATTCCAATGCCGGAGAAGGAGACTGCTTCCAACATTAAGAGGACTACACATGAATGCCAAGGAAAGATGAAGGACTTCACTATTCAAGACATCACAATAATACAAGGAATGACTAGCATCAAGATTATCCACGAGAGGAGATGCATTTCCAGTTCAGCATTAGGAATCCAAAGGAAATGCAGCACAAAGATGGAATTCCAAGTCCAAAGTGCACTTGGGACAAAAGGGCAGAGGATGAGGTGGCATCCAATCACCATCAACCAATCAAAGCATGCCAAGTACCTAGCCACAAAAGGACAAGATAAGGCGCCCTAGTACATGTGTCAACTTTTCATTTGCCAAGAGTGGTGGCAGCCTTATCTACTTTCTCATTAGGGTTTCTATTTGACCTAATTTGGGGCGTTGATTCCTAGGAAATCAAATCTTGGCCCTTCTTTGTAATTTTGAAGCCTATATAAAGGCCCATTCGCCTCATTTTAAAAGAGAGAGACATTAGATGGAAATATATGAGAGGAGTTTAGAACATTCTTTTCCTTAGTCAGTTCTTCTTCTTAGAAATAGTTAGTTCTTGATAGAGTAGAAGCTCTTGAAGCATTGAAGAGATAATGGCGAAATTGTTATAAAGACACTACTAGAAATCAATACAATTTTTATTGAAGCTTGGTGAAATTTGTGTTATTTTGGGGATGTTAGCATGGTTTCCTATTTCTCTCGGATGATTCAAAGCATTTTGTTTGGATAAGTTTAGTAGCAGTTCATTGATATGATGAATTTATGTGAAGATATTTGATGAATTCTTTGGTTCATATTTTTTGTGGTTTGCTGATGGTAAGCCGTAATGTAAAGTTAGCCTGAACCTCTTGTTGCTATAGTTCAATTGTAGATGTTCATTCAAGTTGCGCCAGTTGTGGGTATTTGGATGCATGTTTGCAATATGAAAATCCTTCATTTCCTTTGAAGATTGCACTAGCTTCGTGTAGTTGTTGCTCTCATGGTGAAGCGAAGCTCGGTTTAAAGGAGTTTGTCTATCGAAGCATCGTTCATCATTTCATTGTCCTTAGATTAGATTTCTTTAACCCTTTCCCGTTTTCTTTTCTTTCAAGTTTGTTTGAGAAGTTCCATTCATTCACCAATCCAAGGAGTAATAGATTTCATCCATGTCCATGAAGAAGGAGCAATTTAGCGTAAGTCCCTTTGTGATTACTAGCAAGATCACATCATTTCACGGAGTCTATCCTTGTGCACGTCAAGACCTGACATTCAAGGAACCTTGGACTAGTCTCACTCGATCACATAGTTCAACGTTTGAGATGCTTTGTTCAAGAGAGGATAGAGCACTTAGTGTTTTATTTTAAATGTTGGTTTTGTCATAAAAACCACATCAACAAGTCCCTTGTTAATGTTGTTGTTGTGATTCTACTGGACTCACACCTCTCAAGGTAGACCCTTGGAAGGATTTGCTAGTTGTGGGGTTTCCAATGTCAAGGCCCTTTTGATGGTCGTTTATAATGAATTTGATTCAAGGGCCTTTAACTGGGCCTCTAAGGGTTTTTTTGAACTGTTCCATGAAGAGTAATGTGAGATGCTTCTCTAACACATCAAGACCATCATAGCTACCTGTTGTGACCAAAACACACCATCGCCCTAATACAAATAGGCACCCCCTCTTTTTTTGCCTTAGGTTAGATTGGGTCTTTTAGAGTTCTGCTTTTGATCTTGTTTTGAGTTGTGAAGGGGATTACATGAGGCATCTCTTTTGTCTTTTGAGTGGTATTTGATCCTCGATCCAATGGCTTCATTTGATTGAATCATCGCATGATGGAATTGAGATAAAATTGAAAATCTTCATGAACATTCAAAGTGATTAGTAGTCCGATATTGTAAGGTGTTGTCAAGAGAAAAGTGGTTAAGTTTTCAATCAAGACTCAAAGTCTTGATCCAATGCGCCCTTTGGAGAAGGGAAAGGTGAGCTTTCAGGATCATTTGAAGAGCATCCAGACCTTTAAGTAATCCGCCAGCTTAAGGAAGGAAGAAGAAGTCAAAACCTTCATTTGATGCGCCAAATTCAAGTAAAGGACGGATTTGTCATCTAGAGCGCCAGCTTGAAGGGCAATATAATATGATTTCTTGAATATCATTTGAAGGAGGATCAAGATCCTTAATCAATGCGCTCACTCTGGTAAAAGGCAATTGCAAAACTAGTGGGAGTTTTTGAGCCTTTTCAAGATATAAACAAAATGAATATCTGATGTGCCCTTATTAAAGCAAAGAGGACAATTGAAAGAAGAGCTACAAATCAAGGAGATCCAGAATTTCTGATCTAATGCACCAAGTATGATGAGAGGAGTTTCAAGTTTATTGATCAAAGATCTAAAATCTTTAGGAGTGAAAAGGAATTGTTTAAGGAAGATTCAAAGTTCTGATCTCAAGCGCCCTATCTAATGTGCCAACTTGAGAAGGGCAGATTGCAAGTTCCTTAACACTCATTTTACCGGAGCTGAAAAGTCTCAACCACAGCGCCCTTATGATGGACAATTCAATTGGAGTTCAAAACCAAGAAGCAATGTGCCCAAGGCCAAAAGGAGTTTTCTAAGTAGAGATCAAGGTTTGTGATCAAGATAGAGTTAAGTTGAAATGCAAAAAGTTAGGATCTAAAACCTCTAAGTATTGCACCATCTCATGGAGGAGATTAAAGCCTGATTTTGAAAGCATTTCAATGAAATATCAAATTGTTAGTCCAATGCGCCCCACCTATTGGCTGCCTTGAAGATGATATCAAATCCAAACAAGGATCCAAATCTCTCATCCAATGCGCTAAGGGATAAATTGTAAGCATTTTGAAATCTTTCAAGGGAGAATCAATATCCTGAACCGGTGCCCCATGTATACTAAGGTAAGATGAAGATTTGATGAACATTCAACCAGAATCTAAATTCTTCAACCAATGCGCTATGCATCATGATGGATTTGTATTAAGTGAAAATGGATAATTTTGAGGAAGATCAAGATGATGATGTAGTGAGTCTCTACTAGTGTGCCCTCTTGGTGAGTGTTAAGGAGAAAGCAAAATAACTATCTAATGAGTTAATACCAACCGAGATTCAAAGACTCTAACCAAAGCGCCACCTTGTGGAGGAAGTTAGACTTGAGTTTAGAACATCTTTCAAGAAGCAACCAAAACCTTCATCCATTGCGCCTTGACTCGTGCTATCCACAAAGAAACAAAGTTTAGCTTTTAAGAAGGAAATCAAATGTGGATCTGTTGCGCTGCCTTGGTGAGTGTTAAGAAGAGATCAAACTGCCTAACCAATGTGCCACTTAGGTAAATTTCTGAATCAGGATCAAGACCTCTGAACCAATGCGCCAAGCATGAAATCTTGCCTCAATTACGTAGAAGTTTGCGCCATAGTCGGCAAGAGGGGCTAAATTAAATGTTTTTCAAATACATTAAATGAGGTCGGCCTAGGCAGTTGTGTGAAGGTTTAATACATATTATATATATATATATCTGCCTTTAGATTTCATTTCATCACTCATTAAGGAGCAAATTTGCCTCAAGGAGCAGAAGCAAAGTGATATCCTAGGAAGAATAGATCTGATTTTTATCAAATTGGGTCTGAATTTGATCAATTTTTGAAGACATTCATCCAAATCAGTCTTTTGGAAAGTCTGATCTAGAGGGTCATGGCGATGACATCGAAGGAAAGACAAGCAAGGATCCGCATGGATGCTAAAGGCAAAGTCCCGGAGTCAAAGCTCATTTCAAGATGGACGAACATGGGAGACACAAACATGGGCAACAACAATCTAGAAGATATCAAGTCCGTGCTTTAGGAACCCACTGGGAGTAGTCTTGCTAGAGCCATCGTAAGGAGTGGAGCCATTGAAGTTGCTTGCTTTCTGCCGGTTCTACCTTGTCCGGAAATGATCATAGAATGTGTTAAGAAGTATGACAAGGATACTAGGCAAATTGTGGCCAAAGATGGAACAGTGCTAGCTTACTTGCAAAAGGAAGCAATTGAAGACACCTTCAACATTCCAACCAAAGATAGGATGATTGGCATCTCCATACGCTAGGGTCAACAAGAATACGATGTTGATTCAAAGAAGAGATTGCAAGAGATGAAGAGGGAATGGATGGTGAATCCGTCAATGAAAATCAATACAAATAACCCTCCATAATTTCATAAATCCGACTTTCGTCTAAAGATTGGATACTTGATCATGTTCCTCAACAGAGTAACAGGTATGCCACAATCAACAACCTTTCAGTCATGGATGTATTCTTTCATCAAGCTGGTTCTCAAAGGAAAAATGATTGATTGGGCCAGACTCATCAGTCAAAGCATACATGAGCAGCTCATTAACTTTTCAAGTACTAAGTCATTCCATATGAGTTCTTATATAGTATATCTTCTAGCAAGGAATGAAGTTTACCCGGGTTTGACTAGAAAATGAGAAGTTGGAATTGGACCAAATAAGTACTTGTCACATCAATGTTATCCTTAGTTACATCTCAAAAACATCAATCATTATATGAGGTTCAATGATGCATTTGCTATGTTCATATTGAAGAGATTGAGAGGAGAGTTCCACAAAAGATTATCAAATGCAGCAAGGGAATTCATCGGAACATATGAACATTGGTACACCCAGCATGAAAGATATACATACATAAGGATCCAGGGTTTTACATCTTATCCATATAGGTTACCAAGATATCCAACCAATTGGATGGTGATGTTGGAAGTTTCAAGACAACTCCTGGAACTCATCAGGCTGCAGAAGTTGAAGAAGAAAGGAGGGATTCAGTTTCCACTTGTTCTTGGACAAAACCTTGAGTGTCTATCATTAGCAGCAGTTGAACATTCTGAAACGGAGCTTCAAGCATATCATTTTCAAACTCATGGCACTAGAAGGCTTAATTTTGATCCTTTCAAAGTTTGCTGGAAATACAACAGAGAGTGCAAGCATGTCATGCAGTTAGAAGATCACTGGGCAAATGTAAAAGATGAAGATGATCTCCGAACACTCAAGTGTTCAAGACTTACATGGGATTTAGTAAGAGCATCCAAGGTATTTCGAATCCTAGATCAGTTCATAGAAGATGATACCATGTTGATAGATGAATTGGAAAAGATAAAGGATTTGCCTTATACAATTGATTGGTCAAAGAGGGATGTATCTGAAGAGGAACTAATGGAGCCAGTCCTAGCTATGACACAAGCATGTATAACTCAGTTGCTACAAGAAATGAATTAGGAAGGGCAGGTTCTTACATATAATGAGATGGATGAAGAAGAGTCAGGACAGCATAGTGCACATAGTGGACTCCAGCATAGTGGAAGTGATCAAGGCAACAATCCAATTAGGAAAAGGAAAAGACCTAGTCAAGATCAAGGAGAATCAAGTTAAAGACCTAAGACGAAGAATAGTCAAACTACTTCATCTAGTTTACAAGAAGGGACTTCAAATGCTCATATTCCAGTACAAGAAGTTGAAGTAGTAGAAGAGACTCTGGTGGTTCCATCTGAAGAGATTCATTCAAGCCCGACTGTTGACATAGAAGGGGATGATGTTGCTGATCAAGAAATAGGACAAGCGGAATCTGATGAGGATGCAATGCGTGTACAATACAATCAAGTACAAAGACAACAGGGCCTTTCTTCATTTCCATCTTGGTTGAGGAAGAGAATTGAAGAGAATACAATCATAGAAACATATCAGCCTGCTCCACTAGAAGAATTGCTTATGAGTGCACAGAAAAATCTTCAAAAGAAGAAAGCAACTGTCTTTTCAAAAATCACTGAAGATCCTTTTGGAAATAGAGAGGTACATGTGGCCGTTCCTAGAGTTGAGAAAGATCTGGAAGACATGGCACCTGAAGATTACAATGTAACTACTATTGATATGGGTCTAATCATAGGAGAACAAGTAGAGGAGGAACTTCAAGAATCAATTAACAATGTAAAAATCATGCTAAAACAGGAAAGAGAAGCTAAGCAAAAGGTGGAGCAAGACTTCAATACACTAAAGCAATACATTCAACAAGTCATGCAACCCATCCGACAGAAGGAAGCCACTCCAGTACCTCGAGCCATTCTTTCACAAGAAACAGTGTCACGAGTTGAAGATATGAGAGCTTCATCTCATTTAATGAAGGGGTGGATAGAGAAGACAGAGGAGAAAGCAAATATTTATCTTGAAGAAATTGTGCAAGTTTATGATAGAGTCATTAGCCTCCAGGATAGAGTTCAATCTCTACTAAAGACATGTGCTGAGTTCATGCCTATCAAGGAGCATTACATGCCACATCTCAAGAATTTGATGGAAGCTCCAATGGAAGATCTAGTTCGAGAAAAGGTGATTGATCAAAATACTTCACGACTTCACCACTTGGTATTTTTCCTTTCACAACAAAGGGCGACTAGTTGATGAGATTGAGGTGGATATGTCTAGAATAAGAAGTGTTTTTCTAAGGACACAAAATCATGTGCATACTTCGTTGACCACAATATGCAATCCATATGGAGAGATCACCATTGAAAACATGAAACAACAAGTCAAGGCATTCTACTTTCAGAAGGATGGGATTGATGAGGAACAGATGGATAACATATTCACACTTGCATTTCATCTTGGTCATCTTGGATCAAACAAGTCTTGGATCGCTGACTGGGAGAAGACACTTGGCATCTATGAGTTAGATGTGACAACTGCAGAAGGATCTATTAACGCTGCGACAAGTGTACCAATGGAAGATGTTGCTCAAATTGTGTCCAAATTCATTGCACTTCATAGTACTACCATGTAAAAGGATATGATGTGGCATCCTTATCTTCTTGGGAAACGTGCCTTTGTTCCCTCTTTGTATGCTAAAAATAGAAGTTTGTTGTAACCACTTGCTTAGGTGGCATCATCTGGTCCATTGGCTTTGCCAATCGATCTTGACCCTTCATGTATTCTTGAAGTCTATATAAGGGCTCTTTTTACTCTCATTTGTAAGATTGAAGACTCTGAAAATTGTTGCAAGAGCTCTCTGAAATAATATAAGACTCATTGTTTGGTGATTCTCTATATGTTTTTAAGTGTTGCATGGTTTCTAATCTCTTCAAGCGAATGTTAAGTTAGATTAAGTTTTTTTTTAAGTGTTATGTTAGTTGGTGGAAGCTTTTATTATTGTTTGTGGTGAAATCTTTATGTTCACACCATTTGTAGTTTGTGGCTTGCAAATTGCAGTGTATGGTTGGTTTGAACGAATCAAGCTTAACTTTGATCGTTTATGTTTGTTGAATTCTCATGAGCATAAGTGATTTGAATATCTTGTATAACCCTGGAAGATAGCATCAACCTTGTGTAGTTGTTTAATCTGGCAAAGCAAGAGTTGGTTTGATTTCACCTGAGCAGTAATCATCTCTTACATCTAGAATTAGATTAGTTTCATTGAACCCTTCATCTTTTGTCTTTTTTATCCATCTTGTTAGAATTTAGGATCAAGTACTTCATTGCCATATCATACGTCATAAGTTGTAGTACTTAGATACTCTAAGTGTTTGCCTCCTTCATTGAAACAACGGGTTGTTTGAACAATTGTGTAAGTCCCTTTGTATTTATTAGCAAAATCATATCAAGTCATTGAGCTATCCATCATAAATCTTAAGAAAAGGAACCTTGGAGTCATCTCGTTTGATTACTTTGTTTAGCATTCGAGAGGCTTTATTCAATAGAGAGTTAGATACTCAGTGTTTTACTCTATTGTTGGCTTGTCGAAAAACAATCATCAACACTACCCTCTGGAAATCAACCACGTATGCATCAACTAAGCCCTAGTGTTGTAGTTGTCCCAACTCTCCAACGTGCTCCTCCTAGCCCTTTCTCTCAAATTTCTTGGTCAACCTCTTGCAAAACTCCTCATAGGTGGTGATAAGGTTGCCCTTGAGTGACTAGACCATGATACCACCATTTAACTACAACCCCTCCAAGTGAAGGATCACAAATTTAATTGCTTCCTCCTCATACATATGGCTTAATGAAAGGTGTTCAGTTTTTTGATCTAAGCTTAAGTCAAGGCTTTGTTGGATCCATCAAATAAGGGGACGGTCAGCTTCCCAACCTACTTTGCAAATCTTTACAAGGTCTATTCGAGGTGGGTTTACTTCCATTCTTGGTTCTCGTTTTTGACCTCAATGTGCAAAAATTCATAAAGGAAACATTTGCTTGAAATTCAACACTTTTTGCCCCATATTCAACATGGAGAGCGTCCAAGTCTAGTACCCACGACTAATTTCACTAGCGTGTTCTAGTTCATTGCTGAAGATTAAGATTCCCATTGTGTACCATTACCCAGAGGTGTAGTGATACGATTTGTTTCCTTTGTTCTATTACCCTACATACTCTAGATGAAGAGATCAATGAGTTGTTGTTGCCCATCCTATAAAGATTTCATCACATCAAAAATTGCAAATAGGGACCCCCCTTTTTTTGAGCTCCGATGTTTTGCATGAGATCTTAGATGATGCCTTAGGTCCATTTCCTCTGCTAATCCAACAATAAGTCTCTCCTAGAAGATTTTGCTTTATAACTGGAGGTCTTATCTGGAAGATGAACTTGCAGTGATGAAGAATCTTGATCAAATCCCATCTAAATAATGAATGTTGAGATCAATCCTGATGTATGTTTGAGATCCTGAAAAGACTAAGTCTGATAGCCTGAAATCCTGAAAATCCTGAAAAAATGGCTAAGTCTGAAATCTGGTGAATCCTCCAAATTCTAGATTTTGCATGTTAAATCCGGTGGATTCGAGACCTATCTCAAACATCCTGAAAGGTATATTGAAAAATATTTAAAGTATAAGAATATATTTTTCAATATACCTTTACCCTCGCGACCCTGAAAAACGCCTGACTCTTCCAGCGGATTCAAAAAGCTCATCTAGTGCGATGGGGCATCTAAGTGGCGCAAAATCGCGATGAAAAGGGCGCTTTCAATTACAACATAAGATGAGGATTTCCAATTGATGAACCAATGCGCCCATCAAAAGCATAAAGGGAGACGAAAATGTTAAAGGATTTTAAGCCTTCAAGTGATGCGCCAATTCTAGATGATTTCGAATGCATTAACCAACCCGCCACATGTGAAAGTGAAATTTCTAGAGGATTTTGAAGGTGTGAACCAATGCGCCTTGACTAAAGTGCCATCAAGCCTTCAACAAATGCGAGTTTTAGAAGATTTTGAGTTCTTGAAGTAATGCGCTGTGTCAATGCGAATTCCAGAGGATCTTAATGCCTCAAACTAATGCGCCAAGGTATGAGGATTTTCAATTGATGAAGTGATGCGCCTAAACTAAAACATCATGGTGAAAGAAAAGGAAGACTTCCAAACATCAAACCAAAGCGCTTGAATCAAGCAAGTCAATGCGAAAATCAAGAGGATTTTCAAATCTCCATCCAATGCGCTAAGGAGAAAGAAAAATGCTGGGTGTCAAGGTGTAAGTTTTGATGTTTCCAGAGGATTTCAAATCCTTAACCAACGCACCAATCTTAGAAAATCCTAACATCTCAAACCAATGCGACCTCTTCAAGAGGAATACAAAGTCAAGTCTCAGAGCAAATTTCTAGAGGAAATCAAAACGTTGATCCATTGCGCCACCTTGTAGGTGAGAGTAAAGTTGAGTTTTGAAAGCAAGTTAGAAGAGGATTTTGAATACTCCATCCAATGCGCCTAGAAGAAGGAGAAGAATTCAGGTTTGTATGAAAAGATCAAGAAGAAATCAAACCTCTCATCCACTGCGCCACATGTGGGAAGGCTTTGATACACTTTGAAGGAGATTTCAAAAATCTTATCTAATGCGCTTGAGGAAGGAAAGGGTTCAATACAAAATTTCAAAGACTTTTTCAAGGAGGATCCAAAATCTTAAACCAATACGCCTAGATAGGGAGGTCTTTATTGATCGTTTGAGATGAAATTCTAACCGGAAGATGAAATTGTTAACTAATGTGCTCTCCTTAAGGATTAAAAATAGTGGTTTAGAATGCAAATTTTAAGAGTTTCAATGAAGATCAAGAACTTGTCATCTAGTGCGCTTGGCTTGGAAATGCATTCTTATATGTTATAAATCAAATATTATCATGTTTATTGAGAAGGTTGATATTATTTCTTTCTTTGTGTTGCAGGAGCTAAAGGCTGGAAACACTTTCATGTAGGAAGGAAAGTCAGGAAGCAGTCTTCAAGAAGAAGGCATCGTAAGCTGCTCAAAGTGATCACTTCAAGCATCATGTAGCTGCTTCAAAGGAACCTTTCATCATCCTTGTGTTGGAATTCTTCATCAAGTGGCATCAAGTTGAGATTGTCTAGAAGACATCCAGCCGAAGGACATCATCTTCATCAAGGCTTCCTAAGGAAGCATCATTTCAAGAGATCTACATCACTTCAAGTATCAGCTGGTTTCTTCATCAATTTACTGAAGCATTTCATCAAGTACATCATATTCAAAAGACAAGGCATCTGTCCATCTAAGCTTCAAGTCTCCTTGGGAAGTCAGCTGCTCCATAAGGAAGGTATCATCATCAAATGTTAGAAGCATTTCATCTATCCAAGCTTCAAGTAAAGTTTTCCCAATCTTCGAGTATCCTTGAGAGGTCATCTACTCCACATCCAGAGAGGGTGTTGTCATCTACACTCCGAATGATCACTTCGAAGATCATCATGCAAGATCACTTCATCAACTTCTACATCAAGCGAAGGCATTCATCCATCTAAACTTCAAGACTCTTCAAATTTTCAAGTCCAAGAGAGTCTCCTACTCTTCATGAAGGAATCAAGTGTCATCATCTACTCTCTCTCTTCAAGAGGATGCATCCAAAGAAGAAGATTCATATCTACATCCTACAAGAAGAAGAAACATTGCAAAGTTATCAAGTGAAGCAACAAGTATTATACATCCAGTCTACAAGGAGAAAAAACAAGGCAAGATCTACAAGATGTATTCCTAAACATTCAAGTATCAAGCAATCACATTGAATACATCACTACATTGATGATACAATTTTCAAGATATGTTGAGGTGGCACCCATGTGGCGAGTACACATCATTCAATTTTGTTAGCCGCATTATTTAATGCATTAAATGTATCATTTAATGAAAGAAGCCAAAGGGATTCCTATGTGGAGGAATATTTTAAATGCTTTCGCCTTACCTTATCACATTGGAAAATGTGCCTTCATTGCCTCCCTCTTTTGTACTAAAAATAGAAATTTGTTGTAACTACCTGTGAGGTGGCACGATCTAGACCCTTGGCTATTGAATTGATCTTAGCCATTCAATGTATTCTGGGCACCATATAAAGGCTTTGTTGCCTCATTTGTAAGTTGTAGGAGAAATTAGAGTAGAATAGGAGAGACTCTCAAAATTCTTCGAGAGGGCTGGAGATTGTTGTAAATATTTTCAAGATTAATGCAAAGAACATTGGAGTTCGCTTGGTGTTTAAGTGTTGTCTTGCAAAATAACATGGTTTCTTGTACTTCAATAGAATGGAGAGATGTTTCAGAATAGATTAAAAGTAGATTAGAAGCTCATTGTTGTAATGTATGTTGTATTGAATATTTGATCAACTCCTAGCTCATGCTTTTAACATTCATCGCTGGTGAATTGTTGTGTAAAGCTAGTCTGAGCCATATTTGTATATGTTCGATTGTGGATGCTTGTTTGAGTTGCGCCGTCTTATGGGTACTCATATGAACCTTCATGATTTGAAAACCATTCGCAAACCTTAGGAGATTGCACCAACTTCATGTAGTTGTAGGCATCCTTGGCGAAGTGAAGTTAGGTTTACTTAGGGGTTTGTCTATTCATACAACATCATTGCTTCATTGACCTTAGATTAACTTTCTGAACCCTTAACCTTTTTCATTTTATTTATCATTGAGACCCTGAATACATCATCCACACTGAAGGAGAGATAAACTGAATGGAAGAAGAAAGATCTAATGTAAGTCCCTTTGTGTTTAACAGCAGAATCATACTTAGTCACTGAGCTATCTCTTACAAAATCATCAGAAAGGAACCTTGGAGTCATCTTGTTTGATCACATAGTTCAGCATTCGAGAGGCTTTGCTCAAGAGGGAGTCAGATACTCTGTATTTCACTCTAATTGTTGACTTGTCTAAAAACAATCATCAACAGTACCCACGACTAATTTCACTAGCGTGTTCTAGTTCATTGCTGAAGATTAAGATTCCCATTGTGTACCATTACCCAGAGGTGTAGTGATACGATTTGTTTCCTTTGTTCTATTACCCTACATACTCTAGATGAAGAGATCAATGAGTTGTTGTTGCCCATCCTATAAAGATTTCATCCCATCAAAAAATTCCTGCTCTTTATCCTCACGGGACATTTTCTACTTCCTCTCCTCCCTAAGTTGATATCTGATTTCCCTATCACTCATTACCATGCAATACAAATATCTAATATTTTTTGTTTGTTTTTCCTTTTTTTATTTTTATTATGCCTCTTGCAAGCTAGCCAGGTCTTCAGCTTTGATACCATTGTAAAAGTCTAAACTAAATGCTTACAAAATCAACAAACCCAGAACTATTCCAATATATATATATATATATATATATATATATATATATATATATATATATATATATATATATATATTGTTTTTGTTCATACACACACACATTGAAAATTTCACTAGATTAATACATTTATTGGGTGCACCCAATATGCAAGACTAAACATCTTGATGATGCTAATGATGTTTTGCATGTTGCTGCTGAAATTCTATACCACAAACTGCCCATGAGGGTTTTCATCCCCAATGATGACACACACCTATAGATTTCTACCTCCAAGAGTTCAAGGCTGCATAAAGCAGCCCCACTTTCCTGTGAAGTAAATTGAGTTTTTGGTTTGTAATTTTGAAAGATGTCTTCTCTTTTCCTCTCAACGCTTCCTATAGTCCTTGTTTTTGGGTGATCCAAAATCAAAGGTAATTACTCTTCAAATGATGGCAACTAATCGGCAAGTCCACCCCTCAATCTAAGGGATTAACTAGCCGAGACTAAAGGACTCAACCACTTTATTCCAACTGAAAGGGCAGCTGCCTTATTCCAATTGAAAGACCAAAAGTAACTGCAATCTTAACTCCTGCTACTCCCATGCTGCCAATCAACCTCAGTCATCGCCACGGATTAGAAAGGGGTCATTGCACTTAGAGTTGGATACCTTGTTAGAAACTGTGGGTTGTTAACACATAATGACAATATTACTTAAATTAAGACATACATATCACAATTTGATAGAACCTCGGTATTTTAATTCATTCATTCTTTGTTTATCAATTACATATGTGGAGTTCTACAGCCATTTTGCCCTAATGCAAATGTCTCCAATTTGCATGTGCATGGGCATGTGTCAAAAGACTGGATCTTACATTGCACAAAATGCACACACAACCCCCAATTAAGTAACCTGTGTTCTTAGTTAATTGTAGCTAAATGAGCACTTGAGTAGATGAGTGCATGGCGACCAAAGGAGAAGATGGAGTGTGGTCAAAGGGACCATGTGGAGTGAGAATTTGCACATGCGGCGAGGACAAGGGTGCAACTTCTTGAGAAGTTACTTGTGTTTGTTGTTGTTATGCTTGCTCTTGGTCATGCTCTTGCACTAGCTCTTGCTTTTGTCCTTGTCTTTTCTGTTGTGCATGTTCTTGTGCGCTTTGTTGCTCGTAGTGTGTCTGTGCAACTTGTGCCTCTTCCTCGTGCTCCTATTCAATGCAATGTGAATGCTAGCACCTTTGTGCTTGCACTTTAGAGGGAGACTTAGCCTTGCCCTTGCCTTTCTTGCCTTTCTGCTTGTCTTGCTTAGTTTTGATGGCAATTGGCTGATTCGGTATAGAAGTGGCAATTGACGGTATAGTTACATCAACTGGAGTACCATCCATAAACTGAGGTCATTCTGCTTCAATATAGCTCTTGTCTAGGAAAATTGGAAGCTGTGAGGGCTAGTGTTTTTCTCCTCCATCGAGGTAGATGGCATAGCAGTGGTGGCAATAAACTTAAAAGTGACGTGAGGGAACTCTATGAAAAGCACTAATAGAATGTGCTAATCAAAGGCACCGTGCGGAGTGGTAGAGTACCACATGAAATCAAAGAAAAATATATGTTCGTGTGTATTACCATGTTCATATTGCTAATCAATTGGAATCCCATAGTACTCCACCATATGAAGGATTAGAAATGCACCATAATAGAACTTTGCGCCCATATCCCATGCCTCCTATGCGTTCAGAATAGTGTCATTTACCAAGATTCTTGACTAGTCAAACTACCTTGTTAACACCAACCTCTTATCCCATGTATGCAGCTGTGACTTCTAAGCTGGTTGACTTGCACAGCAACTTCATGCCAATAAGATTACAGGCAATGCACACTAACATCTTCAATTGCAGTGACTTTCACACCACTAGACTGTGCTCTTAGTTAACTGCAGCTAGACTATTACATATCTGCACACTAAGTTCTAGTTAACCAAGCACATGGTACAACATGGGTAGGAGGCATCTACCGTGCCAACACTTATCTAATACAGAAATTGTATTTCCTCTTAAAAGACAATAGAATAAATCAATAATAGGATAAATATATGATGTGCTCATTCATATTATATAATGATTTATCTTTAATTAATTAGCAAAGATGTATTTTCTGGATTTGTTTCAGTATATCACTACAGTGGTGCTGAATCTTGTTTAGTTACTTTGATCAAGTATATCTAGGTTGTCTATGGGCAAGGGCCCATTGGTCTTAGCTTGCACAGATTAATCACAAGGGAATATATTGGTTTAAGTGAGCATCACATATGGCATTTTTATAGCTGCATTGTTTCATCTCTACTGATTATGTTATGCCTGAAATGTGATAGAATGATATTGATAATGTTATCGATTATGCTAGACCAAATGGCAGTTTTAACATGATAACCTCTAATGATGGTAACATGTTCAGTATGACACAAAACAGGGGATGCTCTGTTTTTACAGAGTTTGCTAGAAATACATGTCATACCATGATATAAACCTTTCAGTTATGTATTTTAGAGTTGGAAAGCCTTTCTTCTTAATTATGCTAAATCATTGGCATTTGGGAGCAAGTAGTACTGTGGTATCTTAAACAAACCATTTACAATAACTATGTGGTATTCTGTCATTCATATGACCTGAGATTGTTGTGGGAAGACAGGTGGTAGACAGAGTGAGTTGCAATGTATGGATGAAGGCTTGTAGTTCCTGGTCTGCTACAACACCTTGAAACAGTTTTCTTGACGAAGTCTTTTTGCTATTTGAATTGGGCAATGAAAGACTGTAGAATTCTCACCTTCTCTGACAGCACATTGATCTTGGTAACAATTGTGCTATGTATAAATTTTCATTAGGCCATTATAACTTCATACCATTTCTAGAACATTAGTTTTTTCTGTGATGGCTCCTCTGGCTCCTCCTGCCTGCGCTGCTGTTGGTCCTGAGCTAGGGTGTCGCTTGCCTAATTCTCTTCCCCCAATTCATTCGCCGGATTCAGGCAGATTCGTTGGTGTTAACGCAAGGTTTTTGCTGGCTGGGGTCGCGGGAGTTCCTGAGGCGCCTTCCTGTGGGCGTGACTCTTTTAGGGCCCTGTTTCTGGAGGTCGAGGGAACTGCTCCTAGGCTTCTTGCTAGTCGTTCTCATAGTGCTTTCCCCTTGCCTAGTGCTCTTCCTCCTCCGATGGTCAAGTGTGGATAGGATGTTGAAGAGAATAAGGAATTTTATCTGCACCATGGGGTGGTTTGCAGATTTAACAGTTTGTGGCCATCCTTGCTAGACCTAAATAAGTGGGTCTTGGAATCCTGGAAACCTCTGGTGGAGGGTAAGATTGAGCTCTTCCCTTGTGCCAGAGGCTTCTTTGTGATGACCTTTGCTTCCCCTGAGGAGACGGATATTGTGTTGAACAGTCGGGTCTGGTTTTGAGGAGTGCATTCCCTCTCCATTAAACCTTGGTCTTGCTCATTCAACCCTCTTACTAAACCCCTCAACATCAAACCTATCTGGGTTAGGCTCCCGAATCTCCCGCTCCAGTTCTGGGAAGATTCTTGCTAAGAGGACATTGGAACTACTCTTGGCCGCTTCTTGATGGTTGACTCCACAACCTCATTCATAGGGTACTCCGCGCTAGCCCATTTCTTGGTTGACATTGACATTTCCAAACCCTTGCATGGAGAGATTGTTATGAAAGTGGGAGATAGGACGTGGACACAACTTCTCGATTACGAAGGCCTCCCCTTGAAATGTTGGCGATGCTTTGCTACTGGCCATCTAGCCTCTGCTTGTCCACACTCTCATCGTAAGGGTGTGGCTACTTGGTGGAAGAACGCTCTTGACAACCACTTAACCATTAGTGCTTCTGTCCCTCAGGTGGTAGCTTTGGATGAGGAGCCCTCACGGGTTGATGTTTCTTCTTCTCCCGCAACGCCGGAGGGTGTTGCTCCCTCGCCCCCCTCTGCGACCTCTCTCCCGATTTTGGATCAGACGTTTTCTTCTAAGGTCCCAGCTTCTTGTTCTATTATGGTTTCTCTTGTGGTCCCAATTTCTACTGGGGTCCCAGCGTCAGTTTAGTTTGCAGTCCTAGTTCTTGCTACAGCCCTTCCAGCTTCTGGCTCGGGTTCGTCCCCACGCAACTTCTCTTTGGCTATGGCTTCGACTGAGGATTCCATCCTTTCCCCTCGTTTCGAGGACTTAGACTCTGAGTCTTCTTGGACGGTTATTCAGAAAAGGAAAAAAGGACTCCCTAAATCTGTCACTATTGTGCACCCTCGGGTGAAGGGAGTCAGATCTACCAGGTCGGGGTCTGGAGTTGTCTAGACCTCGATGCTTTGTATTGTTGTTTTGTGGTTTGTTTGTCCCCTTGTGGTTAGTACCATATCTCATGGTACTCGTTATGTCTGCCTTTTGGTTGGTCTGTAAAAGGGTTCAGGCCCTTTCAAAAACCCGTTTTTATCTAAGCAAAACTTCATACCATTTCTGATTATCAATGTATTAGTTGTTGAAACTTTACATCTGCATATACCTTAATGAGCATAATGGAATAGTGCATGGCAATATTTGTTATGTTTTCTACAACACTACAATGAATTACTTATGAAACTGTATAGCCTTAATTGCTCTAAGGTTATACGGTCTAATCTTCTATTGTTCCTATATGGAAAACCAAGACTCTAGCTTTGAGTCAAAAGAACTTTGTGACTTGATGAGAGCTTTAATCCATGTTTGCCACTTCTGAGCAAACTATGTTTAACATTTAGACTAAAATTCCTGCAAAACTAAACTCTAACAATGTCTAATGGAATTTGTATGGTTTTGATTTTGGATAGGTCAAATCTGAAAAGCTAGATGATTTGCAGTAACGAGTAGTGAATATCTCATCCACTCATATAGACTTGACAATGCTCGGTCTAACTTTAGAACCAATTTAATGGAGCTCCATTTCACATGTTACCTAATTGTGTCTACTTATGAATTGATGTGAAACTCTTGTTCCTTGTCTATTTTAAAGAAAGAGAATGTTTTGAATAAGGAAATATTGTGGGATAGGAGGAATGTAATTGAGAGGTAGTTGTGTTTTAAAAGGGTACTGGTTGTAAGGTAGAGTTGGTCTAGAGCTTAAGCCACATCATCCTTCATGAAACAATTTAAATTGGAGAAGAAACTTTCAAGAGAGTCCAATATTCTTTTTCATAGAATCCTTGGGTGTAGAGTGCTATTTTAGGGTTAGAATTTTTTTTAAAAATTGTAAGACATGCAAATATTTAAGATTGAGAAACACGAGTATGAGCAATCAAGCTTTCCTTTGATACATCTATGATGTCTTATTGACACGAACAGCATAAAGGGCTTATGATACTCTTTGACCCTTTGGAGAATGTGAGATTGGAGGTCATTGATTAGCACTGCAATAAGCACAAAAGAAATACATATTATTTTTTGAGAAGCCAAGGAAGGACAATTTTAGGAGGAAGGCTTCTTGAGAAGGACAATGTGCATCAACCTTCTTCTCTCTTGATCAAATATAATCTGCACGTTTCCAAAGACATTGTTGTCATTGAGAATGCCAATCTTGGGAAGATGTTTAATTATGATGAGGTTTAAATAATCTGTCTTTGTTGTATATAACAGAGCAAGTTTTAATCTTGTAGATATTTTCTCTTTGGGCTGTATGCCCGAAAAGACAAGAGGATTTTTACTACAAGTCAGGTTGGTACGGTCCTTAAGATCTCTGGTATGTTATATTATCCAGTTTAACCATTTTTAAAAAATGTAAATGGTATTTTTTAGGGCAGTTGAGTAATATTTCCCAGTTTTGCATGGGGCCACATCACCAATTCTTCACTGTTTGTTTTAATTTGTATGCATGGATGTATACTCCCCTCATAATGGATCTATCAATGTCCAAGGGAAGAAAGCAAAAACATAGTTCACAAAAGAAGGGGAAAAACATATGATATTCATTGTGCTGAACTTTTTGATAGGCTTCAAATTTATTTTGAGTTCTTTTTCCAGATTTTCTGGAAGTAACTATTAGCAATATAAGATTGATGACCTAGGCCCAATCGCGATCTACTTTGATCAAATCTATTTTTGTCTTTTCAAACAGTGACTGTCTCTCACCTTCCTCCCCTTTTTGGAAAGCTTCTTGGCACAATCCCCTTATGGTCCTAAATGAATAACATCCCCCTGCCTGAGGGCTAACTATTCTGACAAATCTACCCAGGACTTGCAACCTGTCTCATCCCTTTTGCACATGTCAAGAGCCTTCTGCTGGAGTGGAACACTGGAGTGATATAGAACTGTCTGCTCAACTCACCAATGGACCAATACTCAATTGACAATATTTAGTGTGATATAGAAATGCCTGGTCAACTTACCAACGGACTAAAACCCAATTGACAATATTTAGTGTGATATAGAAATGCCTGGGCAACTTGCCAATGGACCAAACCCCAATTGACAATATTTAATGTGATATAGAAATGCCTGGTCAACACATCAATGGACCAAAACCCAATTGACAATATGTATGTTTAACACTGTTATAATGTCTTTTTCTGTTTTGTTAATAACTTGATGTTCTCAACTGTTGTTAATTTTGAAAGTAAACCTTGTTGCCCAGATGTCGGTAACTGATCTAATAGTTTAAGGTCTTCAAAAACTGAATTTTATCTGATCAAACAGTTTCTTCAAGAATGATTTTGTCATCAATTATTTGCTTCCCATTATTAGTTACATAATAAGAAATCTCAATGTTTCTGAGAATAATCCTTTTGTGGAGATGTGAAGGTTTTGGACTGTTAATATTCCAACTTACAACTCTCTCACCATTGGCTAGGCTCTTTGGACTTATCCATGTAACTCGTACATCAGCAGTAAGTCAAAAGTTCCATCAATATTTCATTATTTTATGGTTCAATACCACACATTCTTTTTTTGAGTTAGATTGAATCTATACATTGTGTTCATGTGTAAAATTGTGCGGGTTCCAACACCAACATGGGAAGTTTCAGGAATATGGGACTTGCTACCTGAAACAACCTCCAAATTTTAAAGAAGTTGGCTCTTCTCTATTTTAAACGGGTTTGGGGAGAAGGGTAGGAAGTAAACAGAATTACAGATGCAATGAAAACAAATCTATCTATGGCGATGCGCCTGAATAAAGTTTTTCTCTCAACTAAGCACAGTGAAACTATCCTCAAGATTCAGTCACATTAAAGAGCAAATACTGCATGATTAACATAAACAGATAAAATGAATAAAATCAAAGGCTCACAACCAGACAATTTGCAATGACACAGAAAATATCAACCAAGGCACAGAACTCAGTCTTTCTCATTAATTTTCCAACAACATAAGAGGCACAGATACATGCACAGTTACATTCACTTTCTAAATCAAGAATAACAAAATAAAGGCAAATGATATTCATTGGTCACCGCAGAAAGTCTCAAACTTCTTTCTTAAATCTCTGACAGAAAACTATCTCTGGAAACTAGAATTCTAACTTTGAAAACTCTGTCTCTCGATCATTACAAATGTTACATATTTATAGCACAAGATCGACCCTAGATTGTTTGCAAAAATCGAATCCCAACGGCCCAACTGAACTGGAGGTAACTGGAAGTCTCTGACAGTTTAAAGATCTTTAGAATCTGCGATAGTTACTCCTTCCTTCAAGCCCATTGGCTGTGACAAAACATATGTGGCATACATCCTCTTATAAGGAACAAACACTTGTCGGCTTCCCTGCTCATGCAACAATAAACCCTGTGACAGATGGCAGCGTCCGCGCACACAACTTGAAACTCCTTCGTCTCTCGGGAAGAAACAGGAAACCGACACTTGGCGGTTTCCGTAGGACTTAGAAACAAATACGTGTCTTTATTCGCGCCACTTTACTTAATTGTGTCTTTCATGCTTAGGAGGAATTCCGCAAGTGACAACTGTCATGATCCGCAGCTTTGAAACTTTAAATACATATTAGAAATGGGACCCACAACTCTCCGTTTAGTAACTTTCAAAAGGGACAGGTGGCAGCTTCCGCAGGGATAACTAACTGATATGTGGTGGCTTCCGCTACACTTGAAACATTAAAAGATACTCCTTGAAACTCAAGCGGAGGCTGACACATGTCGGGCTCCGCATCATTTGAGATACATTTATTATCGTCGGAGGAAAAGTCAGAAAGCTTTTACTTGGGCGCCGCATCCACCACGTGGCACATTCCGCAGCTCTGAGACTACACTGGGACCCACCTCCATCTTTACTTAGCATCAAAAACATATAGAAACAAGCACACGGAAGTTGACACTTGGCGAGTTCCGCTGCTACCACTAAAGACACATGGCGCCTTCCGCGCTCATGCTGAACTTTTAGGGAGTGCCTCTGCTGATGACACGTGGCGCCTTCCGCAGCAACTAACTTAAAACTTCATTAGAAACAAAACCGCTACGTGGCACACTCCGCGTTAAAGTTATAACTTAGAAACAAAAGTGCGGCTCAAACTGGGGCTCGACACTTGGCGGATCTCGCGGCTCTGGCAAAATGAAACTCTCGCGGCCATTCTCAGACACAAAACTGTAAACTGCTGTAACCCGTTGATGCGTTGTGACTGATACAAAATGTAGAGTCTTATACTCTACAGTTCTTGGCGATCCCTAGGACTTTTGAGCCTGCTCAAAAAGAACCCAAAATTGTGGCAAAAATGTGTATTTAAAATACAACTAGGATCACAGATTCTATAAAGCTGTCTGGTAAACAGACCATTTCGAGTTAGAGAGTCCCTGCTTATTCTGTAAATCTTGGAAGGCAAAATCAAGATTTATAATATCCTTGTGGGAGAAAGTCTGCAAAATTTGAACTGCGGCCTTTAATTGAAACTCCAATTGAGCCATTGGGATCAAGACAACTTCCACATCTTGCACTGGTGAAGAATCACTTAAACCCTGAAAAACAGTTTGATCATTTTGCCTGGTTAGAAGCACGGTCTTGATATCATCAATCATAAGGACAGTATTATTATCTGGAAATGGTGAGGGAAGAGCCAACTGCACCAAATCCTCTGTGTCTCTTCATATCTTTGACTCCTTTGACAATATCTAGGAGCTCCTGGCAATTTGTGGCCGCTGAGTTGCAACTTAGAACTTCATTCACCCTTTTTGCAGCTATCATTCTGTCACTGATCCCTGCTGTTGACAATATTTCATCTGTTGTGTCATATAGCTTCTTTAGCAATAGTTGAGAGTCAAAAACCCTCAAAAAAACAGTAGACAGAGTGGCTTGAACTGAAGCTTCCACCTTCTCGCACAACTGTTGTGCATTTAACAGGAAAGTTAATGAGGGTCTGAGCAGGATAATCTCCTCAGAGATTCGTTTCCAAACTGAAACATATAACTCCTTGACCAGATTCAGAACTCCAGCATTCTGAGGCATGTTAGCTAACTCAAGTGTTAGCTGTTTTGTCGTTTGTTGCTCTACTAGGAGTTGAGCCTGTATTGTAGTAGCAACATTCTGCTCACTCATCAACTTTTGCTGAGACTGTGTGGCTTGTTGCAACTTATCCTGATATTTCTTCTCTAAGGTGGCTTTCTCTTGCCTCAAAACATTTACTACAGCTTTCTCATGTGCTAGCTCAACCTTTAGAGAAGCATTTTGAGCCTGAGTGGCTTGATGAATTTGACAGGAAACAGTATCTTGCAACTGTTTATTTAAATTCTCTATTTCATCCTTCTTAGATTTCAACTCTGCAGCAAGGTTGCTACTATTTGTCTTCTCTTGTGCTAAGTCATTTTCAACCTTCTGCAACTTCCTGGATACTTTCAAGTAGTCAGTTGCAACAGCAGAAGTGGTTTCATTAAGTAGCTCGACCCTATCTTGTGGTCTAAAAAGGGACATGTCCATGGCTACTGCATTCATTGCAAAGTCTTGAGGCTGCATTTGCTCATTTGGCTTCAAAAATTTGGGGACAAATGTGTGACAGTCAACTGCTGTTGAATTGGGTCAAAAAGTGACCTCATATGTGGCACAGCCAGGGTTTTATTTTCTTTCTTTCTTTTCTTATCCATCCTGGCTTCTCTAGCCTTCTTTGTTGTATCTGCCTGAGCTTGGAAAGTGGGAGGAGAAGCAATGAATCCCCCTCTAAAGGGATGACCCTGAGGTAAACCATAAGGTATAGCCAATGATTGTTGGCTAGGGGAAATTTGGGGAGGGGCTCTTCTTGGAACAGAGGGGGAAAAGAATGGCAATGAGGTGGCCTGTGAAGACATGGCCTAAGGACTAGCAATTGGGGCAAGAGTGGATATAGGCACAACAGAGGTGGCAGGGGATACTAATGTTTGGCCAGTTGGAGTTGCCACCAATAAGGTAGAAGAAAGAGACAGAGAGGAAAAAGGAGAAGAAACACTTACCTGAGGAGCAACAGATGTAACTGGTATTTGTTGTTTCAGGGGTTCTGCTTCTTCATCTGACTCTTCTGGCAGGTGTAGTTTTCTATGCTTCCTTGGCCTTTCTTCTTCTTGCTCCTCTGACTCTGCCTTCTCTGATACATTTACCTCCATTGGTAGTAGCAAGGGTACAAAAGTGGAAGCTCCAGTAGCCGAAACAGATGGAGTCCCTATGGTTGGTGATGACACCACACCTTTTTGTTTCTCCAGAGTACTGAGGGATTGGGACCAAGAAGATACAGGGGCAGTAGATAAGGCTTGTCCTGTTACTTGCATTGTATGAGTTGACTCAGCCTCCTCTTCAGACTCTTCACCCTTCTTGTGGATTCTGCTTGTATCAGGGCTAGAAACTGGAGAGGGATGCCACTCATCCCAGATAGACTCCCATTTTTCATCAGTATCAACATTCCCGAATGAATGGGTGATCTCTGAGATCTCCTGCCTATACTTCCAATAGGCCTCAATCTTTTCTGGCTTCCATTCTTTGTTTTTTAATGCCCTTCTCAGTCCGGTGGTCATTCTTAACTTAGGGTCAAAGGCCTTCTGTTTAACATATAAGGTCTCCCATGGCCTGGGCCCCTCAAAGGGCAAGTCTGCCAATTCCACATAAAGGTCAGGGTTATCTTCTTTAGGGTTTCTCTTGTCTTCCCAAAAGGGGCGACCCTCATGTGCTATTTTAGCCCCGACCTTGTTGCTTCTAACCCAGGAGGTTGTAAAACTGTTTGGGTCATACCTCCACTTGTCTTCAATGATGAAGAATCCCAAGACAGATAACTTTCGTAGCAGCAGATGTTCAACATCTTTGACCTCTAGGGCCATGTTCTTTCTAATCCATGGGATATCATACATTTTCTTCTTCTTTCTCTTGGTGCCGAACTCATTGTCAACCACAAACACCTGCCGGGTTACTTCTAGAAACGTTACCCTAGGGGTCAAAATCTTAGGTAGCAGCATAGGTTCCCCATTGAAACCATGGACCCTGATGATAGTATTTTGGGCCCCAAAGAAATAATCACATGGGATTGGGCAATTGGTCAGGAAACCCCTAATGCTCTGTGTTAGCCTATGTTCTACAAGCTCAGGGCTCAAATGGCAAAAGGCAGGGGCAACAAAGAGTTCCCAGAAATCGTAAGGGTCTGATGCTTTAGATAACACGTGTCCATGCAGACACAGGAATAGTTCTATTTTGCCCGAAATCTGGGTCGTACATGTTCAATTGCATATTTTGTGCAAAAATACCATGATTCTGATATAACATTAAATGAAACAGGTAAGCAGAATACCTGAAAACTCCTTTGGATTTGAAATTTATGAGTTGATCGGCCATGGAGTAAGCAATTTGTTAAGAGAAATCTAGCCGGTATTCCTGTGACTTGTCAACAGTCTTCAATTTGAAAAGGATGGCAATTTGCCAGTCGTAGACTGTATTGTCTTCCTTCATCCCAAAAATAAAAGCCATCATTGACAGTGCCTCTTGACTAGCTTGGCTGAATTGTGCCCTTCCTGCAGGTAGCACGGGCATCTGAGTGTTCTCATCCCCCAATTGCAATTCTGAGTTGAGAAACCTAAGTTGGTTATTGACATTTGACCATGTCTTTTGCATTTTAGCAATGGTGGGGAATGTGGCCGTTCGATCATGATATAGGGCCAACATGTCTCTCATGGCTTTGGGTGTAATTTGCACTACAAAGGGACCCTATTGTATGGTGTTTGAGGGGCATGAAAATACTCTGCGCATATATCAATTAGGTCAGGACATAGATGCACACTTGGAACCATGAACTGTGCCAACTGTGAGGTCCAAATCCTCATTCCAAAAGTTTCAGACTCCCCTTTCTTTGCCTTTTGAATGCATCTCTGGTGTGCCCCTTCACGGAGAGCCTTAGTAGATTTTTGAAGAGCTGGGTCAAAGATACCATCTGCAAAATCCTTAACCTTCTCTGGGTCGACGGAATACCCTACCTCGGGAACCCTCGTCCTTGGATAGGTTCTCTTAGGTTGTGCAAGCACTGAGGCGTATGATTTACTGCTTAGAAGCTTGTCAATTGATTCATAGATTCCGAGTCCTGCCTGAGAAGATTGTGCTTCGGCCATATCTGTACCTTTGGGAAGAATGTTGGAAGCTTTGACACAGAAAAGACAGAAACTGCGTAACGAAATGACACTCAGCTAGGAAGGGTTTGCTAGGGATGGGAATTGCAGGTAACAGTGATTTCACAGTGGAGAGTTGGATGCAAATGAGAGCCGCATTTTCGAATTTAACTCTTATTAATGGGGCTTTAATGACACATGTATTATAAATGGCATTAACGCCAAGAAACCGTTAGCGTATCTTTCCAAATCCGCATGGAAAAGAGTGTCAGACATGCTATGGGAGTGGCTGCTAAAGTGTGTACTTCCGAGGATTTTAGGGATTGGAGACAACCTTAATGAATGCGAGATTTTCAAAAAAAAAAGAGAAGGGGCTTGCGCTGATGCCACGTGTTCACATAACACTTATTGAAAAAGGAAAGCGGGAAAACAGGAAAGCAAGAAAAGGAAACTAGCTAACTATGATACAGAAGAGACTGCTCAATTAAAATGTTTCAGATAGATCCCATTCACATGAATCTCTTCAGGTTCACCATCCATCGTTTCAAGCTCAAAAGAATTTTGTTGCTTATAGGAATGGATTTTGTAAGGGCCAGTCCACAGTGATTCAAATTTACTGTGTCGGCTTGGCTTGGCAGCTCTCTCATCCCTTTTCAACACTATTGAGCCAACTTCAAAAAATGGATTTGAAGTCTTCTTGTCAAAAGAATCTTTAATTATTTTCTGATGTTTCATTAGTGACTCGTGTTTTTTCCCTTTTCTCTTATACTTCCAGCAGTTCAGCAAGTCTGACTTGCATGGGACCATTCTCTTCAATCTCTATTTGTTTCAATAACTGCAAAGCAGGGATCTCTAGGCTCAGTGGCATTACTGTTGGTTTTCCATAAACTAATTCATAGGGAGACATTTTTGTCACTTGCTTAGGTGTAATCCTGTCAGCCTACAATGCTGTATTAAGCAGTTTGTGCCACTCTCTATGATAATTTGCCCCTATTCTCTTAATGAGTTTGATTAGATTCTTGTTAGTAGACTCTGCGAGACCATTACCTTGAGGGTAATAATTTGAAGAAGTCTTCAAATAAATTCCATTCCTTAGTGCAAATTCAGATATTTTTGTCCCCAAAAATGCCTTAGCATTATCTGATATAATGGTACGAGGAGGACCAAACCGAGCAGTGATGCCTTCTAGAAAGTCTAATATCACCTTTTCTGTTGCTTCCTTGAGTGGTACTGCCTCATTCCATCTAGTAAAGTAATCTGTGGCTGTAAGGATCCATTTGTGTCCCATACTTGACACTGGATTGATCATACCAATGAAATCAAGACCCCATTGGGCAAAGGGCTCATCTACAATTATGGGGCTTAGGGGCATTGCTACATTTCTTCTTTTTCCTGTATAAAACTGACAGGCCTGGCATTCTTTAACCAGTTGATAGCAATTTCTAAATAGGGTGGGCCAAAAGTATCCTGCTTGAGTCACCTTGATTGCTGTAGTCTTTACTGAAAAGTGTCCACCTGAGGCTCCATGGTGTAACTCATGTAGGATTCTTTGAGCTTCATCTTTCTCTATACATCTCAGAAGTATACCATCAGCATTTCTTCTGAAAAGAATATGGTCAATTAATACAAAATGGGCCCCTTGTTGCCCATAGTATCTTCTTTTATCATGGGAGAGCTGATTTGGGAAGACCCCATGTTTCATAAATTGTATTCTGTTTGTGACCCAAGAATCTTGATGAACTTCTTGTATCCTCAATACATTTTCTCTTTTTGTTTCTTCAGTCATCATTCTCTCCATGTCTTGAGCCATATATTGGCACAATCCTTTGCCTCTGACTAACTTAGTGGGTCTGACCTCTACGTCATATTCAAGGATCTTTGTTATCCAATTGGCTCTTTTCTCAGTGATCTCACCCTCCATAATGTACTCTATTACACTAGGATGGGCCACTAATATCAGAATCTTATTCCCTGTGACCATATGTCTGAATTTCTTAAGGGCTTTTACCATGGCATATGCTTGCTTTTCCACAAAATTGTATCTAGCCTCATACTCCCTAAGAGTTCTAGAGAAAAAGGCTATTGGATGTTCTCCTTTTTGCTGATCATCTTTCTGAGTTAAGACAGCAGTAACACTAAACTCTCCTCCATACACATACATGATAAAAGGCTTAGAGAAGTCTGGGTTTCTGAGTACTGGGGCTGTTGAAATTGCTCTTTTGATCTCTTCAAAAGCTTGTCTCCCCTCTGCAGTCCATTTGAAAACCAGGTCCTTTAGCAATAGTGTCATTGGTCTGATTAGACCTACAAAGTCAGATATGAACCGGCTGACAAAGTTGATCTTCCCCAAGAAAGATTGAACTGCTTTCTTATTGACTGGCAGAGATAGATTCATTATGGTAGTGACTCTCTCAGGATCAATAGAGACCCCTTCTTTTGACACTATATGCCCTAACAGTTTACCCTGAGGTACTGCAAAGATACACTTTTTGGGATTCAGGGATATTCCAAACTCTTGGCATTTCTTAAAAACAACCTCTAAATGGTCAAAATGATCTATAGCATTTTTAGAGAAAATAGTGAGGTCATCTAGATGGATCAGGATGATTTTGTTTATAAGTTCCCCAAATGCTACATCCATGGCTCTCTGAAAAGTAGCTGCAGCATTTGAAAGGCCAAAAGGCATCTTAGCATATGCAAATGTTCCCCATTTTGTAGTAAATGCAGTCTTGTGCTGGTCTTCATCAGCCACCCAAATCTGATTGTATCTAGAGAAACCGTCCAGCAGGAAAAATCTCTCTGATCCAGCCACAGTCTGTAAAATTTGTTCCATAGAGGTCAGAGGATAATGATCTTTCAAAGATGCTCTATTCAGATCCTTGAAATCCACACAGTCTTATGTCACCATTCTTTTTCCTTACTAGCACTAGGTTTGATACCCAGGTTGAATGTTTAATTGGAAAAATTATCTTTGACTCTAAGAGCTTTTGCAACTCATCCACCATTAGAGGTTCAATTCTAGGGTTCATTGGCCTTTGCTTCTGTCTGACTGGTTTAGATCCTTCAGTTAGCTCTATGGTGTGCTGGATGATGTCTCTATTATAGCCATGGAGGTCTTCATAGGTCCAGGCTATCACCCTATCATATCTCTCACATAAATCAATCAATCTTTCCCTTTCTTGCTGGGTTGCAGAATTTCCAACTTTCAATTTTCTTCCTTCACTAACTTGGATTTCAGAATAATCCTCTTTATTTGCTTGAAACCTCTTCTTCTCCATGCTTACATCTTCTGGGTCAAACAAGTTTTCTAAGGTAATCAGTCCTTCAGGGAGCTTATTTGACTTCAATTGAATAATTTGGTCCCCATATGCCTCTTCAATTTTAGGTTGCAACTGATCAACAAATTCTCCTGACTGTTGCAAAAATGAAAGTACTTGAAAATCATTTTCAAAAACTTGCCAATTTTGGTCATTGTCTGGGATAGTTGGTCTTACTATAACTTTGACTGACTCATTGTTGACTAGTAGATTAGTTGCTGGATCAAACTGGGAACCAATCTGCGCCATTCTATCTGCCTCAGAATTTTGGGCTCTAGGGACTACTTCAATATTGAAACCTTCAAAACCATCTATTAGATCCCAAATTCTGTGCCTATAGGACCTCATTCTCACATTTTTGGCCACTGCCTTTTCTCTTATTTGTTTCACCACTAGTTCTGAATCTCCTCTCACTATAAGATTCTTTACTCCTTTTTTCTTTGCCAACATGAGTCCATGCACCAAGGATTCATACTCAGCATCATTATTAGTACAAGCAAACTGAAAATGGATAGCTCTTAAAATTTTCTCACCATTTGGGGCAGTAAGGCAAACCCCTACTCCAGCTCCATTCGTACTTCTAGCCCCATCAAAATTTAGAGTCTAGCTTTTTGAATCTTTTTCAGATTCTTGAGTCTGATTGGGCTCTTTCCTTAAAACATTAGGAATCTCTTGGTCTTCTTCAAATATGACATAAGTGCCTAAACCAGTAGAGTCTTAATTTCCATAGGGATCACTTTGCATCATAGTCAACAACTGATTATTTTCTTCTTCCTGTTGGTCATGTTCAGTCTAGTCACCTAACTCTTCAACAAAGGTTCTCTCCTCTTTATTTAGCATAGCATGAGCTGCCTCTAATTTTGGGGTTGGTTCATTTGTGATATGGTCCTTTGATAATGGCTCAGACAGTATTTTCATCTTTGTCCCATATTTGGTTCTCAGAATGAGGTGTGACCAATCTAGTGACATGTAACCTCCTATCTTGGCTGTGAAATCTCTGGATAAGCATAGACCAAATACAGGGGGAATATCTATGACTACCACATCCTGGTTTACAATTATATTGGGGCAGGTGTATAGTTGCAATGGGAGTTGTTTAATTTTCCCTATTGTCTGCATAGATTTCCCATCCAACTGCATGACTCCTCTTGCAAGTGGCTCATATTTTATTTTCAAAGCATCTACTATTTGCTTTGGCATTACTGTAGTACTAGCTCCAGAGTCTATCATTGCATTATGCAACAGTTTCTTCCCAACTATTAGAGTCAAATAAAAGGGATCTAGTTTAGATTTACCTACCTCAGGTGTATTATTCAACAAGGCTGTTGTCTGCAAAGGTACATTATCCTTGAGCTGCATCTTTTCTTTATCAGCAGATCCTTCTTTAGCACCAGCCTGTTTAGGAACTTCTTGGCCTTGCAGAGCCTTTTGCAATAGTGTCTTCTGCTCAAGTATAGCTAGCATGTCCCAGATTGATACATGCGCTGGCGTTCTTTTTAGCTGATCCACTATATTCACAGGTCCTAATGCCTGGGCCTTTGAGTAATAAGGGTATCTTGACTTTTCTTGAACTTGTCCTGAGGCTACTTGATTTTGCACAGGCTGGGGCATTTCTTGTCTAAAAACTGTGTTCTGATGACTTTGAAAAGGAGGATTTCCCATGATCTCATTATTAGTGACTTCAGGCTCCTCCATCATTCTCCTTTTTGCTCTGGTATGGTAATCAGATTGCACCAACGGCTTCTTGGAAGTAGATGCTTCATTCAAGAACACTGAATCTTCTTCTTCAATCCATGAAAATAAAGCATGCTCAGGGTGTTGTTATATGGAGCCTAATCAGACTCGGAGGTTATATTTACCCCACTTTTATCGACGCGGTTTCCCCCCAAATTCCTACGGGGTCAAGGGGCAGCGCCCCCAAGATGGGGTCCAGGGGCAGCGCCCCTGGCGCGTTCCCTGTCGCGATACAGGGCGGGGTCGAGGGGCAGCGCCCCTGAAACCTCACACGGTTTTTTATTATTTTATAATGCACCGGGAGTTAATTTTTTCATTGACCGACATAAGAAAACCCTATTTTGTAAACGACAAAAAGCTTGATAAAAAGCGGCTAAGGGTTAGGGTTTTGATATTGTATTGTAGCATTTTGCAGCGGTATTGAGTTGTAGGGATTGCTGATTGTAATCGGTTTGATTTACTGGATAATAATATTGGACTCTCTGTTTGGTGGATGTAGCCCGAGTTTGGGTGAACCATGTTAAAAATTGTCTCTCGCTATTATTTTTCTGTGTATTTCCATTTCTCTGTTTACTCTTTATTTGCACTTAATTGATATCTTCTGCCGGCTAACCCTAACACAGGGGCTATTTCCTCTTCTTGTTGTAGGGACATCCCTTGCATCTGGGCCACCAGGACTGCATTTTGTACACCAGTAGACTGATATTGTAGAGTGTTAGAAGTTGTAAATTGTCCTTTTAATCCTCTCTGTTCTGCTATCTTTTGCTATAAATTTCCTCTGGGGCAGTCTTTGGGCATATGGGCATTATTGCAAGGAAAACACCAAGCATTTGTACCATCTGCAAAATTATTTTGCCCTGGAACGATTTCCCTGTTGGAATTAGGAGGAACAGTTTGTAGAGGTGTAGGGACTGTGACTAATTGGTTTGATGGCTGAGGATTAGCTTGCCTTTGAGGACCTTGATATTGATTTGGCTGAAAGGGAGGTCTATTTCCTTGGCAACCTTGATAAGAAGGCTTTGGATAAGGATTTTGCTGCCTCTTTAGATTAATTATCTTGTTCGAGAAGGTCCTTAAAATGTTTTTGACATCATCCATTTCAGATGATTGAACAGGGGTCGCTGTCTTAGCAGATTGTTGAGGGAATGCATACATAGACACAGGTGGGGTTGTAGGATTAGGAACTTCTTGTGGCACAGGTAAGGTAATTTCTGGGAACATGGGCATAGGAGGCCTTGGGGGCAACTTTCCAGCATCTATTAAGTTATTTTCAGCCTTGACTGCCAACTCATAAGCTTCTGGTAGTGTTTGACCTCCAAGGGATTGGATCATCACTGATATATCTGAGTTTAAAGTTTTAAGGTAAAATACAATAGCCATACCTGGTAATGGTCTTGCTGTAGCAGGAATCCTTTCCCAAGTCTTTTGAAATCTTGAGTTGAAATCAGTCATTGTCTCTTGAGGTGCTCTTTTGATGGTGATCAATTGTTGTAGTAAAGAAGATTTATCACCCTTTTCTTTAAATCTTTCAAAGAAAGCATCACCAAGCTGATCCCATGTAGATATTGTGTTTGGGGTTAAAGATCTATACTAGTCCAGAGCTTTCCTTTGAAAGAAGCTGCCAACAGTCTTATAGCCACATTCTGTTGAGTGATCACATGCACTGCACAGACATCAGATACGTCTTGCAGATGCTCCTCAGGTGTCTTGAAATCTTCCCCACTGAACTTGGGCAAAGCCTTCAGAGCATTAGCAGGAATAGCATCCCAAGTGGCTGGTGGTATTGGGAGAATTAGAGGACTACTAGTGTTCCAATTTGCATAATTTCTTGGGGCTATAGGTGCTCCCATGTTTGCTCTTGGTGCTGCTGCAAACTGATTCACTCTTCTCCTTGGATTAGATATCAGTGGTGGCAAAAGAATACCTGGTCTAGCAGCAGATTGAGCTCTTGTTATAGGTCCACAGCTCTAACTCTGTGTAGCTCTCTAGCTCATACAATCTTGACAAAAACTTCAAGAATGGTCCCATCGGGCGTGCCAAAAACTGTTGTGTAAAATTGTGTGGGTTCCAACACCAACATGGGAAGTTTCAGGAATATGGGACTTGCTACCTGAAACAACCTCCAGATTTTAAACAAGCTGGCTCTTCTCTATTTTAAACGGGTTTGGGGAAAAGGGTAGGAAGTAAACAGAATTACAGATGCAATGAAAACAAATCTATCTATGGCGATGCACCTGAATAAAGTTTTTCTCTCAACTAAGCACAGTGAAACTGTCCTCAAGATTCAATCACATTAAAGAGCAGATACTGCATGATTAACATAAACAGATAAAATGAATAAAATAAAAGGCTCACAACCAGACAATTTGCAATGACATAGAAAATATCAACTAAGGCACAGAACTCAGTCTTTCTCATTAATTTTCCAACAACATAAGAGACACAGATACATGCACAGTTACATTCACTTTCTAAATCAAGAATAACAAAATAAAGGCAAATGATATTCACTGGTCACCGCAGAAAGTCTCAAACTTCTTTCGTAAATCTCTGACAGAAAACTCTTTGGAAACTAGAATTCTAACTTTGAAAACTCTGACTCTCGATCATTACAAATGTTACATATTTATAGCACAAGATCGACCCTAGATTGTCTGCAACAATCGAATCCCAATGGCCCAACTGAATTGGAGGTAACTGGAAGTCTCTGACAGTTTAAAGATCTTTAGAATCTGCGACAGTTACTCCTTCCTTCAAGCCCATTGGCTGTGACAAAACATATGTGGCATACATCCTCTTATAAGGAACAAACACTTGTTAGCTTCCGCGCTCATGCAACAATAAACCCTATGACAGATGGCAGCGTCCGCGCACACAACTTGAAACTCCTTCGTCTCTCGGGAAGAAACAGGAAACCGACACTTGGCGGCTTCTGCAGGACTTAGAAACAAATACGTGTCTTTATCCGCGCCACTTTACTTAACTGTGTCTTTCATGCTCGGGAGGAACTCTGCAAGTGACAACTGTCATGATCTGCAACTCTGAAACTTTAAATACATATTAGAAATGGGACCCACAACTCTCCGTTTAGTAACTTTCAAAAGGGACAGGGGGCAGCTTCTGCAGGGATAACTAACTGATACGTGGCAACTTCCGCTACACTTGAAACATTATAAGATACTCCTTGAAACTCAAGCGGAGGCTGACACATGTTGGGCTCTGCATCATTTGAGAAACATTTTTTATCGTCAGAGGAAAAGTTAGAAAGCTTTTACTTGGGCGCCGCATCCACCACGTGGCACATTCCGCAGCTCTGAGACTCTACATTGGGACCCACCTCCATCTTTACTTAGCATCAAAAACATATAGATACAAGCACACGGAAGCTGACACTTGGCGAGTTCCGCTGCTACCACTAAAGACACATGGTGCCTTCCGCGCTCATGCTGAAACTTTTAGGGAGTGCCTCCGCTGATGACACGTGGCGCCTTCCGCAGCAACTAACTTAAAACTTCATTAGAAACAAAACCGCTACGTGGCACACTCCGCGTTAAAGTTATAACTTAGACACAAAAGTGTGGCTCAAATTGGGGCTTGACACTTGGCGGATCCCGCAACTTTGGCAAAATGAAACCCTCGCGGCCATTCTAAGACCATTCTTAGACACAACTGTAAACCACTGTAACCCGTTGATGCGCTATGACTGATACAAAATGTAGAGTCTTATACTCTACACATTGATTTTTACAGTGAGTCATATGATGCTTATGGACACTGTTTTGTCTATTGCAGATAATATCTATACCATTACTGACAGCATACCCATTTATAGCCATGCAAAGAGATCAAGCATTATGGATTATCATTAACCGTACATCATTACTGGAAAACATCTTATCTGTAAGTATATTATTGTTTTCTGTTTGACCACGATTCAATACAATATCTACAGTCTTCTATACAGCTGCAAAATTTATCTATAATTAGTAAAAAAACATTAAAAATATTTCCTTTTAGAAAAGACCATATGATTGACCCCAGGGTGTAGACCGGTTGGTCGAGCCGTTGAAAGACATGGACGATCGACGCAGGTTCAAGCCTTGTCCGGTACCCAAGCTGGTTTACCCAACCGCACCCAGGGTGGGTCCCCTGCAGGGCTTTGTGTGGCCCAGAGGATTAGTTTTGGCTTGCCTGGACTGACTCGGAAACAGGGTTGCGGTCGTTGAGCCGGAGACACCTCTGAGGTAACAAAAAAAAAAGAAAAGACCATATGATTTATAAAATATATTACTAAGTACAAGAGCACTAAAATTTTATAACTCATTTTACTATATTGAAGAGAATTGTCCATCTTATGGTTTGAAGTGCAGAGTTTTGCTTGCGAATTTCTTAGGGCACTGATAGGTCTTTTCAAAGCTGTAGCAATTACATTACTTGTTTGGAAATTCTTTCCTGCTGACATTTTCATGGTCAGTAACAAATAAGAAGAAAAATTATTTCAAAATTAATCCTAGACATTTCACAGGTGATGACTATTATGGGAACTTTCCTCCTCCTAAACAATGTTGTGGTATGATCACTCTCTGAATGTTCTATCTATGCAGACAGCTGTTGATTTCTTTGTTTATCTGAACCAATATAGTTCCTCACTTTTACAGGCACCAGATCAAAGAGCGGCAGCAAATGGGCTTCAGATGAGTGGAATGTCGCATTTTAAAGCAATAGGACCAGCAGTAGCAGCAGGCATTCTGTAAGTACCTAAGAGATTTGGCACTGCTTTTCATGTCCATTTATCAACAAATGCCTTGAAGCTCTACCATAGATTTATTGCGTCTTTGGAAGTGTTTTCTATTAATTCCTGGGGCAATTTGTTATTGATTTCAGTTTGTGATGTCAGAATTTGATTGTTTTCAAGATAGCACTCTTGGTTGTTTGTCATTATAGGATTTAAGGCATTCTTTATAAAATCCCAGATGGAATACTTTATATTATTTGATTCAATACAATGATCAACACAAAATCACTGACTATACAACACTCTGTTGGGGTTGAATCTATGTCTTTTGAGTCACTAGGTTCTAAAATAAGTTGCTGAAAATCTCTTTGGAATGTCATGACAAAATTGTTAGGTCCGCCATGAAATCTTCGACTTGTTTAAACCCCTGAACATATAAATAACTGCAAATTTGAATTATAGCTCCCACAATTTGTAGCTCTAGGGAGAATATAAAATGTTGCACTTGAATACAAATATCCCTTGAAACCCTTGCCCAAATTGGTAGCGCTGAGAAGAGTTTGAATCACTGTTTTGGAATATGAAGATATCTTGAAACCCTCGACCAGTCACTCTAGTATGAATTGTAGGTCGCAACTTATGCAGAATCGTAGCCCAATATGTAGACCATTTATTGGTTGAGAATTCACAAAATTTCAACACACAATTATTGCCTTACGAAGAGGTATTCCCAGCCAATACCATCATTGATTTGTACAAGTCTAGCACAGCACAAGTGTAATCTTGATATCAATCTGAAATTTCAACAGTTCAGCCCAATGGTGACTTTTGTATGAAATCACTTCAAGGAATTGTGGGGTTTTGTCCTCCAATTCTAGACCTAGAGGGTTTTCATCCTCAAGTTAATTGAAAGTCCAATGCTCCATCAAGGAGTAGAAATAAAAGAAATAGAATGGTTGATCAATATGCCACCTTCTCCTTGGTTGGCCTCTCTTAAATAGAGTTTCCCTCCACAAGACCTAACTCTTTGAATTTCCTTCATAACCTTTGATTGATATTTGAGAGGAATTATTTAAAATAAACTTTAATCATAAGAGACCTTATTTTATATTTTAACTTTACTTGAAGCCCTCATTATTATAATTTCATTTTATATATCACTTAAACGACCCCTTTTTTGACATTATGACCCTCTTGATTTATTGTAATTTCCCTAGTGCAAAATTCCCAAAGCCCACTTGAAATGCATGATGGGAATTTGGATTTTGATTTGGCTTAATTTCGAAGAGGGGACATTACAGTCCGCCCTTCCTAAGATTGCTTGTTCTCAAACAACCACAAATTAGGATGCCAAAGAATTTCCACACCCTCCCATGTAGCATCCTTTTTAGGAAGATCTTTCCATCAGACCAGATATTATGTCACTGTTTTGTTCCTTAGCTTTCTTTCTCTGAAATTTGTAATAACCTTAGGAGTCAGAATCAATTTCCCTTCATCATCAAATGGGGGTAACTCTACTAAAGGAATAATTTGACTTCCTAACGCCCTTTTTAAACAAGAGACATGAAATACATTATGAATCTTACTATTCTTTGGCAATTCCAATTCATATGCAACCTCCCCAAATTTTCACTTGATTTTGTAAGGGCGATAGAACCTTGGATTCAATTTCCCTACTCCACTCTTCTTCAAGGAAGATTGTCTGTAAGGTTGTAGCCTCAAGAAGACCATATCTCCTACTTCAAATTTTTTTTAGTTTGATGTTGATCCGCATATAACTTTTGCTGATTTTGTGCTCTCTATAGGTTATCCTTGAGTGATTCCAAAATTTCTTGACTTTGCTTGACTAGATCTCTCGCCCTTGGCACTCTGCTATCTGTGATGACCAAATCCACAAAGGATATAGCATCATAACCATACAAGGCTTTGAAAGGTGTCATCCTAATGGACACATGATATGTAGTGTTGTAGCAGTATTCCCCCAAATAAAGCCATTTTATCCAGTTTGTCTGTTGCCCTACTACATAATATTTCAAATAGCCCTCAATCCACTTGTTGACTATTTCCGTCTGTCCATCAATATGTGGGTGATAACTGGTACTTGGAGACAATTTAGTTCCTGTTAAATGAAAGAATTCTTGCCAAAACATGATGAGGAACCTATCATCTCTATCACTTATTATGTTTTTAGGCAACCCATGCAATCTGAAAACCTCTTTGAAAAATAGATCAGCCACTTGAGGAGCCTTGAACTCTGTAGATATGGCCAAGAAAATGACCATATTTAGTAAGTCTATCAATCACTACATATATACAGTATTTACCTTGTACCTTGAGGAGTCATGTAATAAAATCCATTGAGATACTTTCCCATTTCTGTTTTGGAATTGGTAAAGGCTGTAATACCCCTACAGGAAAAACATGTTTTGTTGATGGGTAAGGCATTCTCTAATGTACCTAAGAACTTCCTTGAGACCCTTCCATTAAAATCTCTCTAATCTATTGGTAAGTCTTGAAATAACTTCGATTCATGCCAACGGTGTGTCATGTGCTTCAGGACTTTATCCTTTACCTTCGATCTTGGGCTAAGATAAATTTTGTCTTTGTATAGAATAAGGTCATCTACTACCTTATACCTGTCATCTTGGATCTTCCCTTAAAGAACATCAATAGCAAATGTGTCCTTCGCACATTTTGCTATTAAGTTAGCCTTCCAATCAAGAGAAATCTTTGATATTGAACATAAGGCTTCCTAGATAGAGAATTGACTACCACATTATTCTTACCGTTGACATATTCGATGTCGAAGTCATAGGCTTGAAGCTTACTCACCTATTTTTCTTGTCTGTCATTCTAATCTCTTTGGCTGAGAAAAAACTTTAAACTATTGTGATTTGTTTTGGCCACAAACCTTCCACAAGCCAAATATTGCCTAAATTTGTCGAGAGCATGCATTATGGCTAGCATCTCTTTATCATAGATTGAATAGCTCTTTTCAATGATTTTTAGCTTTCTATTTTCAAAAGCTATTGGATTTCCCTTTTGCATTAACACTGCTCCAATTCCCTCACCTGATGCATCACATTCTAGAACAAAAGGAAGTGAGAAGTCTGGAATAGCTAGTAAAGGACATGAAATTACTACTTTCTTGAGTTTATCAAAACTCTGTTGAGTTGTCTCTATCCAAGCAAATGCTCCCTTCTTGGTCAAATCTGTCAATGGAACGACCAACTGAGAGAATCCTTTGACAAATCTTCTATAGTAGCTACAAAGCCCAAAGAATCCTCTCAACCAAGTTAAATTGGTCAATGGAGCCCAATCTAAAATAGCTTGTATCTTTTGCTGATCTAGTTGCACTCCTTGAGCACTAATAACATGTCCTAAATATAGAATCTTTGTCAATCCAAACTCACATTTGGATTCCTTAGCAAAAAAGTATCGTTGCTCCAAAATTCCCAGAATGTCACCCAAATGCTTTAGATGTTCCTTCCATGTTTTGTTGTAGAACAGAATATCGTCAAAGAATACTAATACAAGCTTCCTCAATTGATTTCTAAACACATGGTTCATAGTACATACATGATTAGAAGGTAGTGGGAGCATTAGTTAAACCAAATGGCATAACTAAAAACTCAAATTGTCCAAAATAACATCGAAAAGCAGTTTTATGCACATCCTCTTCTCTCACCCATATCTAATGATACCCAAATCTCAAGTCAATTTTTTGAGAAGTACACTGCTCCATGCAATTCATCAATTAACTCATTAATTCTAGGAATTGGATACCTTTTTTTATATTTTTATTGTTCAAAGCTCTAAAATCTATGCACATTCACATAGTTCCATCTTTCTTTTTCACTAGGATGATTGAAGATGCAAAAGGGTTAGAACTTGACCTAATATGACCCATCTCCAAAAGTTCCTTAATTGTTTTTTCAATTTCCTTCTTAAATCTTCTTAGATGTCTATAAGGAGTAGTAGCTACTAGTTTTGCTTTAGTTTCTAGTTCTATTATATGTTGAAATCCTCTATCAGGTGGCAATCTTGGAGGAATGCCATTGAAGAGTAAGACCATGCTATGCTTGTCCAAGAGTGTTGGTATGCCCACATGATAAGCTCTCTTACTTGCAGTCGTTGTAAATGTCACTAAACATTGTGTTGCTAGTGCTATTTGTCCACTCCTAAAACACCTCTCCATTCTTTTTGCTGATACAACTCTAAGAGCTCCATTAGTAATGCCTTGTAGCAATACTTCTTTGCCTTCTGATTTGAACCTTAGCTCCATAGTCTAATAATTCTGAGTAAACTTTCCTAGTGAGTGTAGCCATTGCACTCCTAAAATCATATTCGTTTCTCCTTTGCCCATCACATAAAAGTCATCTTGCATCCTATGTCTACTGAGAGTAATCTCCAATTGTTGAATTCTCTTGGTGCATGGAATGGTAAAACCACCAACCACTATGACATTGAAAGCATCGACATTTTATGTTTGCAATCCTCTTCTTGCAACCAACCCTTCATCAATGAAGTTGTGTTGCTCCACTGTCAATTAGAACTATAACTTTGTGTCATTGCAAAACTCCCCGTACTCTAAAAGGATGATATTTAGGAGCACCAAACAATGTTGTAAGTGCACCCCATAGATGTTCACGTTCCTTTTTTATCTCTGATTTAGGTTCACATTCTTCAACTTTTGCCTATGGTTCTTCCTTCTCTGAATCCTCATCAGAAATTACTTCCATGTAATGCACTTGACATGTTCCCAAACATCTATGTCTAGATTCCCATTGTTTTTTGCAAGAAAAACACAATTTGTTTCAGTGGAGCTCAATTTTGATCACTTCATCCAAACTGCTCTTTGGTGGTAATGCCTTTTGTTGAGAAGACCTTTTTTTAAAAGGTTTCTTATTCTGCCTACATAAGGGGTTTTCTGATAAAACTTATTCTTGGCCACTAAAGTTTCTAAATTCAAAGCCTTTTAATAGGCCTCCTAAAGGGTCAATGGATCAAATGCCTTAATCAAAACCCCTAAGAGGTTTAGTTAACCCTTTGATAAAAAGGACAATTAATCTTCTTTTTGAAACATCAGGTACCATTACAGATAATTTTTGGAATTCCTCCACAGATTTTCTCCATTCTTCCCTCTTGCTTCAATTGGGCCAACTCTCTAAATGAACCTCAAGATCTTTTCTATCAAACCTTTCAATCAACCTTTTGCAAAATTCATCATATGTATCAATTAGACTATGACCTTGGGTAACCAACCCATGATACCACCATTCATGCGTTGTGCCTTCCAAGTGTAAGGTGGCGAATTTGATGGTGTCATCCTTGGTCATAGGTTTCAGAGATAGAGATGTGTCTAACTTCTGCACCCACGCACGGGCAGTACAAATGTGGATAGTGTTAGCTTCCCCAAAACTTGGTGATAGTCATGTTGTCTTGGTTGAGATCTAGCTTCAAATCTTGGTCCACTTCTACTTCTTTTCATAGTCATGTAATTAGTGAGAGTCATTGCTTCTTGAATCTTTGGAGGGAGATCTCTATATTATGCATACATGGCATTAATATTATCTTGCATTGAGCTTTGCACTTCCCCCACACGAACTTCTTCCCTTTGAATGAAAGAAGGATGAAGAGGTCTATTACAGACCCAACCATGGTTCTCTGTGTGTTACTTTTCTGCTTATTATCGTTACTGTTATTGGCTCCAAAAGAACTTGCCTCACTATTTTGATTGTTGGAATTTCCCACATTATTCTATGTTTTCTGGTTGTCATGCATCATATGCAACATCTGCCCCATCATATCTAACATATTTGTTTTCTGGTTGTTATGCATCATATCTTATCTGCATGATCTGTCGTAGTTTTCTTCTCTCTATCCGTATTTGCTTCTTTTGCTTCAAACTCCAGAGGAGTTTCTCTTCTTTGTTCTTAGGAAATTGATGTTGGTTTTTTCTAGGTTCCCTTTGATGATACCTATTGGTTCAATCACTTGACTGCATAAGAAAAAAATCTCATAGGCTGGCAAGACCCAACTCTGATACCAATGTAAAATCCCAGATGGAATATTTTATATTATTTGATTCAATACAATAATCAACACAAAATCACTAATTATACAACTGTGATGGGATTCAATGTATGTCTTTTGCGTCGCTAGGTTCCGAAATAAATCTACCACAAAGTTGCTGAAAATTCTTTGGAATATTATGAGACAATTTTTAGGTCCACCATTAAACCTTTGACTTATTTAAACCCTTAAACATATAATGAACTGCAAATTTTAATTATAGCTCCCACAATTTGTAGCTCTAGGGAGAATATGAAACGTTGCACTTGAATACAAGTATCCCTAGAAACCCTTGCCCAAAGTGGGAGTGCTGAGAAAAGTTTGAATCACTATTTTGGAATACGAAAATATCTTGAAACCCTCGACTAGTCACTCTAGTATGAATTGCAGGTCACAATTTATGTAGAATCGCAGCCCAATATGCAGACCATTTATTGGTTGAGAATTCACATAATTTCAACACACAATTATTGCCTTACGAAGAGGTATTCCTAGCCAATACCATCATTGATTTGTACAAGTTTGGCGCAGCATAAGTGTAATCTTGGTATCAATCTGAAATTTCAACGGTTCAGCCCAATGGTGACTTTTGTATGAAATCACTCCAAGGAATTGTGGATTTTCATCCTTCAATTCCAGACCTAGAGGGTTTTTCTCCTCAGGTTAATTGAACCAAGTCCGATGCTCCACCAAGGAGTAGAAATCAGAAAATAGAATTGTTGATCAATATGCCTTCTCCTTGCTTGGCCTCTCTTAAATAGAGTTTCCCTCCAAAAGACATAACTCTTCAAAATTCCTTCATGACCCTTGATTGATATTTGAGAGGAATTATTTAAAATAAACTTTAATTATAAGAGACCACCTTATTTTAGATTTTAACTTTATTTGAAGCTCTCTTTATTATAATTTCATTTTATAATATCACTTAAGCAGCCCCTTTTATGACCCTCTTACTTTATTATTATTTCCTAGTGCAAAATTCCCAAGGCCCACGGGAAATGCATGACGGGCATTTGGATTTTAACTTGGATTAATTTCAAAGAGTGGACATTACATTCTGCTAGGGAAAACACAAAATTGGTTGCCACCACGTCAAAGTAACTTTTAAAGCAAAAAAATCCTATTCATGTTAGTTTTCAAAATCCCAAAAATCATTTATTATCTGCATGTTCCCAAGTTGTAATCGAGAATGCCAATCTTGGGCAGATTTTTAATTATGACGAGGGCGAAAATGGTGGACAAAGCTCAAGATAGTCCAAGAAAAGACTGCATGTTCTAAGTTGGAACAGAAGTGTAAGGCTCTCAGAGGTGGGTTGGACTTGGTACCCTTTCATTCACAATTCTCTAATCAGTACATAGATACCTCTAACCAGCTGCATGATGCCCACAGGAAGCAGGAGAAGAATGCGTTCAGTAACCAATATATCCTTTATAAGTAGGATGACAGGGAACATGTGATTGAGAAGTATTTTTTGAATCAATAAAAAATTATTCTATATGGAGATCTTAGGGGAACAGAAGATGTGATGATATTTACCATATGATGAAGTTTCTTTCCACAACTGTGTTGTCCAGAGCTGCAGGTGTAGAATTATGTGGGGAGAGAATTCCATCAGGTACCACAACTGTAGTGTGTTTGGCAAATCAGGTTTGGATCTGAACAAGACTCCTTTGGACAAACCTTATAAAAAGAAAAGGAAAGCTCATCAGAAAGAGACTAAAGAGAAGGATCCTTTGTATGGAGGCCATATTCCATAGCAGGTGGAGACTAACCCAGTATCTAAGTTGGAAAGAAGCACACAGGGAAGGAAAATTTGGAAATCAAAGAAAGAGAGCTATGTGTGTAAGCCCATATCAAATCTCAGTCTTAAGATGGCCCATATTTTCTTTTCCATCAGCTTGAATTTGGATTCGCTGATTAGTATCTTCTCTAGTTTGCAGGTTGAACGACATGAAGACTCACGAAGGTGTTGTGGACATTCGTCTAAGATCAGTGAGAGTATTGAAGAGCAATCTGAGATGATACATCAAAAGGTAATGCTACAAATGAGAATGCCAATAAAAACACTCAAAGTTCCTCCAAGTGGAAAGGGGACAAAAGGTGGTGTGACAAATGACAATTAAGAAAGCAAAGTATTATACTATTAAGTGTTTTTCTAGATATAAAGTCCATTATGGTATGAACATGTCAGTCCAAAAGCCTGTGCACCTAGCTGAAGCAGGTGGTATTAATTAAGCTGCAAGCAATTTGAGCAGTTCTCTTTATTGAACTAGTTTCATGTTTGTGATCCCCAGATCTACTCCTTTTTTCAATAATTCATGCAAATATTTGCTTTGTATCAGGATAACTTAGATTAGTTGAGATCATGCCAAAAAAGATGGTTGTATAATTCCCTAATTTAAAAGTTCCAATATCATATTGAAACTTCAAATGTGTACCTGGAAGGAAATCTGTATTTTTACTTCTCTGTCCCCATGAAAAACTGCAAATACACGAAAAAATACATAAATTGTATTTCATATTGGAGATGAATAAAGTGTAAATGAAAATAGTCAAGAAAAAAAAACACATATCAATTCTCCATAGATATCCCTATTCAGTTAAAAAATTGCTTTAATTTCTATTTAGAAGAATCTTACACGATTTGTTTTTTTACAATAAAATTAAGTATTAAAGACTAATTCATTTTTTTACAATGGAAAATTCTCATATACCATTCTTTGGACTTCAAAGAGCTTCCATTATATATTATGAAACATTTTATGAATTCAAGCAATTACAGCCTTGAAGAAGCTATGGTTAGTTCAGGTAGGATCCACCGTGAGGTTCCTTTACAAATGTTTGAAATTAAAATATTATTGAACAATGGAATAACTATCAAATTCAAATCAAAGCTTAAGATATAAAAGTTGTTTTCTGGATTTTAGGTTATGACAAAACCAAACACCAATTTGGCATATGAGACCCCATCTCATGGGATCCATCCACAAGAAGATTTCTTTCCAACTACCTTGTGTATCTTGTTTAAATTTTGTACCCCTAGTGTTTGACCCCATGAAAAATTCATTGATAAACTTGACAAAGACAATTCACCTACACCTACAGTATATACTGCCATCATATTTTATAAGGTTAAAAAGCACTATATATTATTATTAATTAACCTTTATTTTGAAGTCAAGTTATTATCTTTGGTGGCTTGTTCTTGATGTTTCTAACTTTCTCGACTATCTTTGTCCTTGTCTAACAAAATTGAAATGGTAGAATTTAGAATTCAAGCTTCTCAGGAAAACTAATTGACTCTTTTCCAAGAGGTTTGTTTTCTAATATTTATGGACTGTGAAAACCTTATGTCTCTAATATTGAATTATTTATGTTTCAATATATAACATCAGCTGTTCACCGCAATGATTGAAGTCTTTGGGATTTTAAAAACTAACATGAATAGGAAAATTTTGCTTTAAAAGTTACTTTGGCATGGCAGCAACCAATTTATTGTTTTCCCTAGCAGAATGCCTTAAATCCTGTAATGACAAACAACCAAGAGAGCTATCTTGACAATAATCAAATTTCAACATCACAAACCGAAACCAATGACAAATTTCCCATGAAATTAATAGCAACTGCTTCAAAAGAAACAATAAATTTATGGTAGATCTTCAAGGCATTTGTTGATAAATGGAAATGAAAAGCAGTGCCAAATCTCTTAGGTACTTACAGAATGCCTGCTGCTGCTGGTCCTATTGCTTTAAAAAGTGACATTCCACTCATCTGAAGCCCATTTGCTGCTGCTCTTTGATGTCGCGCCTGTAAAAGTGAAATACTATATTGGTTCAGAACTTGAGATAAACAAAGAAATCAACAGCTGTCATATGTAACATTCAGAGAGCGATCATACCGCAGCATTGTTTAGGAGGAGGAAAGTTCCCGTAAAAGTCATCACCTGTGGAATGTCTAGAATTAATTTTGAAATAATTTTTCTTCTTATTTGTTATTGACCATGCAAATGTCACCAGGAAAGAATTTCCAAACAATTAATGTAATTACTACAGCTTTGAAAAGACTAACAGTGCCCTAAGGAATAGGGAAGCAAAACTCTGCACTTTAAGCCTTAAGGTAAACAGTTATCATCAATATAGTAAAATGAGTTATAAAATTTGAGTGCTTGTAATTAGTAATATATTTTATACATTATATGATCTTTTCTACGAGGAAATATTTTTACTAATTATAGATAAATTTTGGATTTGTTGACACACAAGATTGTAGATATTGTATTGAATCGTGGGCAAACAGAAAATAATAATATACTTACAGATAAGATATTTTTCAGTAGTGATGCACAGTTAATGATAATCCATAATGCTTGATCTCTTAGCAGGGCTATAAATGGGTATGCTGTCAGTAATGGTACAGATATTATCTGCAATAGACAAAACAATGTCCATAAGCGTCATATGACCCACTGTAAAACCGATCTTTGTTTTTAATAAAGACCTGTAAAAATCAGTGCATAGAATCAATCTAACTCAAAATAGAGTATGCTGTGTTGAACCATAAAATAATGAAATATTGATGGAACTTTTGACTTACTGCTGATGTACGGGTTACATGGATAGGTCCAAAGAGCCTAGCCAATGGTGAGAAAGTTGTAAGTTGGAATATTAACAGTCCAAAACCTTCACATCTCCACAAAAGGATTATTCTCAGAAATATTGAGATTTCTCATTATGTAGCTAATATGGGAAGAAACTAATTGATGGCAAAATCATTCTTGAACAAACTGTTTGATCAGATAAAATTCAATTTTAGAAGACCTTAAACTATTAGACCAGTTACCAACACCTGCGAAACGAGGTTTACTTTCAAATTCCATTTCAAAAGTAACAATAGTTGAGAAGGTCAAGTTATTAACAAAACAGAAAAAGACATTATAACAGTATTAAACATACATATTGTCAATTGGATTTTGGTCCATTAGACAGTTGACCAGGCATTTCTATATCACATGAAATATTGTCAATTGGGTTTTGGTCTATTGGTGAGATGACCAGGCATTTCTACATCACATTAAATGTTGTCAATTGGGTTTTGGTCCATTGGTGAGTTGAGCAGGCATCTCTAACTCCAGCAGAAGGCTGGGCTCTTGACATGTGCAAAGAGATGAGACAGGTTGCAAGTCTTGGGTAGATTTGACAGAACAGTTAGCCTCAGGCAGGGGGATTGTTTCAAGAAGCTTCCCAAAAAAGGGGAGGAAGGTGAGAGACAGTCACTGTCTGAAAAGCCAAAAATAGTTTAATCAAAGTGGGTAGAGATTGGGCTCAGGTCATCATTCTTATATCACTAATAGTTACTCCCGGAAAATCTGGAAAAAGAGCTCAAAGTAAATTTGAAGCATTTCAAAAATCAACAATGAAAATCATATATTTTTTTCCCTTCTTTTATGATACTATGCTTTTGCTTTCTTCCCTTGGCCATTGATAGACCCGTTATAAGGGGAGTATACATCCATGCAGGGCTTAAGTTTGATAGCTGTATGGCCGTATTTAAGCATTTTTGTCATAAAATACAATCAAAATTTTAAGAAGAATGTATCACATGAAGGGAGATTTGAAATAGACTGTCAAATCTTCTATAGATTTATTTTGATATATATATATATTTAGTTTATATATAATTTTGTTAGAATAAAATGTCGTAGTATTTGAATGACAAGTTTGAATAAATAACTGTCGTGAAAAATTTGTTTGACAGTCAGGGTCGACCATCAAATTTATGCCCTGCATCCATGCATACAAATTAAAACAAACATTGAAGGATTGGTGATTTGGCCCCTTGGAAAACCGCGAAATATTACTCAACTGCCCTAAAAAAATAGCATTTACATTTTTAAAAAATTGGTTGGACTGGATAACACAACATACCAGAGATCGCAAGGACTGCACCAACCTGACTCGTAGTAAAACCCAATCCTCCTTGTCTTATTGGGCTTACAGCCCAAAGAGAGAATATCTACAAGATTGAAACTCGCTCCGTTATATAATAACAAAGACAAAGATTATTTAAACATAATAATTTCAAAGACAGTTCTGCAAGTTTTACCTCTGAATATGCAATGTCATGAAGAGAATAAATGCAGTTTATTATGATTGTTGACATCACTGGCCAGTTGCTTATGATTGACTTCAAAGTTGTCGTCTTTCCTTTCTTCTTTTCTTCCATGCATGCCTTTTCATTTTGTGGCTCTTCTTTCTCAATGTCACTGCCAGTTCCTTTGAGGTCACATTTTTCCTCTCCATCAGGGTGTTTATGTAATGTCTCCTATTAATGAAAAAAAAAAAAAAAACAGTTCAATTAGACAAATTATAACAAATTATTATCGATATTATTATTGGTATTTTTGAATCAATTAAACAAATATATATTTTTTATTGTTGACTATTTTTTTAAGTAAAAAAGATTAAAATATCATTTATCTTAAAAAATATTATTGAATCAAAGAGTTAATTTCTTATTACAATTTATATGTAAAATTTTAAAAAATATTAATAATAACTTAAGCTTAAAACATTTATTATTAATTTTTTGTTCTTTATAAATTAATATAAAATTTAATGTATGTCAACATCTTTTACTAATTATATATACTATAAAAAGAAATGTATATGAAGATATAAGAGTTCTATATAAGAAGCCCTTTCCCATCTAAAAAGAGGAGAAACAAAAACACAAAAGTATGAACTATCAACAACATGCTTACAATAAGTGTTTTGTTTTTTGTTATTAGAGGAAAGAATCATATGTCCAGAATTTGTCACTTTTAAATATTTCTTTTGACTTTGAACTTCCTACTAACGTTTTACTTCCTCCTTCTCTACTTGTGAGGAAGCAAGCAAAGGAGTAGGGACTGATTGATAGAATCTAGATTGGATACAAGAATGAAATCATACGCTCCATTCTTTCGCGAAGGACAAAATATCTTTCCATGTATTTTGAATTCTATATGGATTGGAGATTTTACTTTGCTTAGCTACTTTTGCTACAAATTGCTCTTTTATAACTGACAAAATAATCTTATTCTTCCCTAATTTCTCCAATCCTGTTATCCTTACCTTTTTCAAAGTGTTGCAACTTGCCTACACCCACATTCTCCTTTGGGGAGTTAGCATGAACTACATCCACGAAGCATGGAGAAGTAAACGGGGGCGGGGGCTCATTATTTGTAGGTTGCACATAAACAATCTTGGCCTAATTGCCTTGAGAAGATGACACTGTTGTCCTAGCACCACCACGTCGTAGGTTTGGATTTTATATTTTTACTAGCTTCACAAGTTGAAGCTATGCAACCGACCTAGACGCATTTTCTATAACAAAAGTGGATATTCTCATAATCCAAGGTTTATTTCCAAATCCACTCTCCTACCTGCAACCATATCTTAGTTGGTATCCCTTTAGCGATATCTATCTCAACATATATAATTATAGAGGTGGAGTGCACAAGGCCGTTAATTTCAAGATCTAAAGACAAACATTCCTAACATATTTCATGTGCTAGATGAAAACAAGCATATACGTAATATTGCAAAGGCAAATTTGAGAGGCACACCCAAACTAGCATTACAGAAAATGATTCTGTCATAGGATTAAATTTAGGACACTAGGGTTTTAACAACAATATATGCTTATCCTAATGCCAAGGCCCTTTAGCTAGAATGAAGGGTCTATCTTCTTTTGACCCAAATGACACTACAAAAAAACCTTAGGCATAGGAGAAAATCTCTATTGTTTTTTTAATATGCATGCTCCATGATTTGGATATCCAATCATGCAAAATTGGTAAACCAGGCAAAAAAGAGTGAATCTTATAGATCAAACCATATCTACCAAGTTCTTCCTCTTTGTAAGGGACCTCCTTCCCCCAAAATAGGATAAGAGACGCCTCAAAATAGGGTACGATTTGTGCACCATTCAACACCACTACCGAAACACTATTATTTTCCTTCCTACCCACATGATCGTTGCTTTTATCCTACATATCCAACCTTAAAATAGCCTTGTTAAGGTTAAGACCCTTACCCCTTGCTAGCACTTTAGATAGAGTTGCAACCTTCTTGGAAGGTGTCTCAGGGTTGCTAGCCTTTTCAAGCATACCAAGGAGGGACTCAACATAAATGTGTCTCCATGTGAATAGGCTTTTTTTGTGCTTGAAGATATCAACATGCTTTGCATTCTCTACCCCTAATACCTAATTTCCTACTATAGCATCTCCCTTGTCCACTTTAGGGTTTGAAATTATTTGAGCAGGAAATTGCATTCAAATAACAAGCACTCCTTATTGCTTCTTAGAGAGAGAGAGAGAGAGAGAGAGAGAGAGCATATTAATAAATCTATCTAATATCACATAATTACATAACAGTTGATTGTTATTGTCAATATGGATAATTTATTCAATTACCATAACTGAAGTCTTGGAAAATTATATGAACAACCACAACATATATTGCAATACTAAATTTCTTATCTTGATACTTTACTTAAGAGAATAAACTAATTATTTTTTGTTTAGTAAATAAGTTATTATTCTCATAAGGTAACTTTAACAATCAATATTTGCTAATACTTTTAATTGGTTGTTAACATTTTGCAACATAAGAGACTAGTCTCTATATGATGCTTGTTTCACTCTTGCTACACTTGTGACATTTGTATAAAACAATCCTATTGTGATGTGTTTCCTATAAATGTTCTAATCTAAAATTATCTATTATCAAAGGAAGTATTTTAGAATTACATTAATGAACCATTGTATGGCTAAATCATAATGTTTTGCACACAAAATACAAATCTGTTTCTCATGACATGCCTAAGCAAATATAAAGCAAAAAATTGTTTAAAAGTACAAAAAAATAACAATAGGTTAGTGGGTCGTAAAATCACATGTAACTTATAATAGATGGTGGTTAAGGTGTCTCCAATGAGCTATTCAAGAAATAATAAATAGCACAAAAGTAAAATAGTCTATCTTGGTTATTCTTAAACATTAAATTGGTCTAATAGTTTAAAGGCAAATATTTGCCAATAAAAATTAGAACTATCTACCAATTCGAGTATGAATAGGTGTTAAATTGCTATTGACTATTTGATTGTTGATCAATTTGATGTTTAAATAAAGGAGTTTTAAACTAAGATTGACTTAAATTAGAACCCTTCAAAGATATTATTTGGTAGAACCAAACAAAACCTTTCTATGGGGACACATGTTTGAATTATTGGGAGATTGGACTAAAATATTAGGCACTATGATCAATCTATAATTTTAAAAAATAATATTGAGAAGCCTACGAACACAAGCATTTGAATATATTTTTACAAAATAAACATCCTTGCACCATCTTCCTATTTATTGTGTTAAAGTAGTATTATTGTTTTCAAATAAAATTATTTATTATTATGTCAATAGGCATTCCTTGTGTGAGACAAGGTTTCTAAAATTACAACTATAGTACCAAACCAATGGTTGACAAGTTGTGGTAGAGGTTGCAAGACCGTGAATTTAATCCTAGTTGTACATGTCATAGTAGATTTTAGATGGTCATTGCACAATCATTGAAATAATCTCATTTGCAAGCTTCACAAAATAATCTCATCCATAGGCTTTGAAAAATCAACACTTCAAAATTCACCTTGAACATTTCTATCTATAGATTTATAGTTTTTTGAGTTGTATTCAAAGTTAAATATGACAACTTTTGCAACCTCATCAATGAAGAGATCAAAGGTGTTCTAAAAACTTTCCTCGAGAATCTCACTAGAGATGCCATCACCTACACCAAACACACCCATAGGAAGAGGTCACCACGACCAAATGTTGTCTGCACCTTGGAAAGGCATTGCATATCACTAAATAGAATAGGGGTTTTATTTTAATCTTTCCATCGACATTCAAATTAGTTGAATGGATAATCTATAACATCTTTTGGGACTGGACATAGGGTTTTAAGCTCGAGGAAGAACACTATATGTCACTTATCAAGCCTTGCAAATTTATATTATCTATAGATTAGGGTTTTCTAAGTTTTATCTATAGTTATCAAGATGGCTTCAAAGAATTCTCTAAAGAGGGTTGAAGGCTGGTACCACATTTTGGCTTTTTAAATGAATGGGGATTTTGATTTACCCCTTATATTTTGATGTTAATTGGATTTGTTGATGGTGTTAGTGCTCAATCCGGCTGGATGTTTCCTAGTTATCCCTACAAGGTAGCCATCATTGATCAATAGGATTTCCAGGCCAGGGGCCAACAGTACAGGAGATAGACTCTATAAATATCTCCTCTTCTTCTTTAGGCTCTACAGAACCAAGGGGGGTATTCCCTATTCAACATCCGTGAAATGTGCTTAATAACTTGGTGGGATGTTGACACAAAGCAGATAAATCCTCTCTTATGCAGACCAAAGCTATGAAATAAGTGCAAAGGGGCTAGCTTTGGGCCTATGCTTAGTTCTAAATCAGAGGATTTTGGTCCTAAAACTACTTCTAAATGTCCTAGAGGTATGTATTTGAAGTATGAATTTGATTTTTGGTATTTGGATGCAAAACTAGGACTTTGGTTGCAACCTTAATACAAGACTAGATCGGTGCTTATCTCAGGGCTCGGAGTCAATAGACATACACATGTGAATGGTTACCATAAACATACATCAACGACTGGATTTCAAGGGGATTTCTAATGTCTGCCTTACAGATACTTCCCAAAATTGAGTATTCAGTTATTTTTGCTTATAAACATCCTCACTACAATATATTCTTCCCAACACTTAACCCAAAACATTTAATCCACTCCTTGAGCAGAAGTAAAAGACTAAGCATTCAACATAGTGAGCCCATGCCCTAGAATCTTAAACACCCCTTAGCTGTTTAGATTCAGAAGAAGAAAACATTCAATTTGGAGACAAATAATAGAATAAATGCAATGAAGCATTACTCATATAAAACAACATGAAACTAAAAAAATTATGCATAAAACATACAACATGAGATTCATAAACTCACAAAACACCCAAAAACAGAGTCACCAACGGAATTGTATCTTATCACAACACTAAAATATGTCCAGTTTTCAACAACCTTGAAAATGAGTAACACAGTCCTTCTTATACAGCAGGAATGTGTACTCAACATTAAATTACAAGGCATTTCAAAATTCCAACCAAAATACCATGCACCAAGAATGGCGCCCAAATCAATCAATGCAGTATGGAGACAAAGAGGAAAGAGCAGGTGAACTCAGGACGTGTGCAGCCGTTTGAAAAATTTCCTTACAAATCTGGTAGGTTGTTGTCAATCATCGACCCATACCTCTGTGATTTCACCATTAATGGCCCAACTACCCACAGCTCCTCTTGAAAAACAACAACGCATGCATAAGAAGTTTTCCCGCTTGAAATGCGGCCGTACACAAAGAAAACCTTTGCTAAAAACTTTGAAACAAAACCGTCGATCCTCTTCCCATCGCCAAAATCAATGGCGCCAAAACACGCTGAAAAAGTCGCCAACCAATCAGAACGTGCCACGTAGGCACCCTGGGCTTCCATCACTGACTTTTCCCCTTCTAATTCTGCCTTCGAAATTCTTGTATATGCAGTTGAAAATGCGATTGTATATGCATACAATCACTCACATACAAGGCGGACCCCAAGACATTATGAAACAAAGTTGAACTTGCATTCGGGTCCAGTTTGCATCTCTTTACTTGTATATTTCCTTGCATATCACATCATACAAATGCAATATACATGCAACGAACCCCAGCCATTTATCCATCAGATTTCAAAAACTTTCAAATCTGGGCCTTGTATCTCCTTTTGTTTGTATATTGGCATATACAATGCCATATACATGCAAGCTGCGGACTCTAGCCATCTTATCAATCAAATTGCAACAATTTTCAAATCCAACTTGCACTTTAATCTTGCATCCTTTGAATGTATATCAGCATGTACAACACAGACATACAAGCAAAGCATACATACAAGCAGCAGACTTTATCCCTTATCAACCGGATTGCATGTTCATTCCAAATTCTGGCTTGTATATTAGGAATGTATATTTGAACATACAAGCACAAATATACAAGAGGTGGGCCCCAGCTTCGTAATTTGTCTTGTATGTGTCCTCTTGTATATCGTCGTCGATGCATCTAACCAACATACAATCCGCCTTGTATGTCCGCGGACCCCACCCTTTATATGTCGGCCCCTTGCAAATTTCCTTTCATATGACGAATGCACATTTGCCTTGTACATGTTGCTTTGTATGCGGGATACAAACCCCTTTGTATGTGAGGCAGACCCCACCAAATATTTCTCTGCCTCCTTGTATAATGCCAAACATACAAGACCATTTATACATTGCACTGTAGCGAATGCATGTCCGCTCCTTTATATGTAGCCATTGCATGTTCAAACATACAACACAAATATGCATGCAAACCCGATATACATTTAGGGAATATTCTTGGAATCTGTGACATATTCCTCAATGTATATGCACCTTTTTTGGACCCAATATGCATTGCGAAAAGCATACAACTGATTTTTCACCATTTTTGAAGGCCGATTGAGACTTCTGCAAGCCCGCCAAGGTATATTTGCATTTGTACATACAAACCCCTTTGTATATACAAAGATACATGCATGCAACTGAATTTTTTGCACTTTTCAACTGCAAAGGCCAAAAGGCTTAGAACCTTTTTGGATTTTTTTGGGAAGGTGCTTGCATATTTAATTGCTTGAAACTTGAATGTTTATGCAGACACTAACAATGGCTCCGATTGGGGACGTGCAGGTGCAAGGCTGCAACGAGAACTGAACCACCCCGGGATAGACCAAGTGAAACACAAAACACAAAACTCCAGCGACTATACAAGGCACACACAGACTATTTACATCTAATTTACAATGTGCACACATGATACATTTATGAAAAATAGGGCTTTAAGAACTGACCGTGCACAGGCAGTTCCAGTAATTCACCATTTAGGGCCTGGACAAAGTAGGAATCTTCTCCATGAATTTTGTTGATTTGATATGGGCCCACCCACAATGGTTCAAATTTATTATGCTTACCCTTGTCTTTCCTTTTTGCATTCCAAACAAGGACCAAGTCACTTATCTGAAACTTTCTTTCTACAACCCTTTTATCAAACAAATATTTTACCTTCTGTTGTATCTTAATATTTGTCTTTTGTGCTTCTCTTCTGGTTTCATCCAATGCAATTAGCTGATTTATCCTTTCATTCATTGAGTCTTCAATCTCTTCATCATTTTCTTGTATGAATCTATAGATTGGCAAGAGATTAATCACAGGTAACCTAGCTGATGCACCATACACTAGCTCAAAAGGTGACCTTCCAATTGCTATCTTCATTGTTATTCGGTCAGCCCATAATGGCATCTTTAACTTTGAATCCCATGCCTTTTTGTTCTCATCCACCATCCTTTTGATGACTTTCATGAGGCTTTTGTTACTTGACTTTGCTTGACCCTTTCCTTGTGGATGATATGGTGATGCATATGACAAATTAATCCCATATTTGTTGCAAAAATTAACAAATTCACCAGATTTGAAGCACATGGCATTGTCTGTGGCCATTGTGACTAGCACTCCAAATCTGATGATAATGTGTTCCAAAATAAAATCCATTACCACCTTGCTTGTAGCCTTTTTAGTTGGAATCGCTTCAACCCATTTGGTAAAATAATCAATAGCAACTAGAATCCAACTATGTCCTCCACTTGATTTTTCTAAAATTTTCCCTATAAAATTGATTCCCCATTGCTGAAATGGAGCCCCCACAGTTACAGTTCTAAGGGGTAATGCACCTTCATACTTTAGTCTTCCTGAGAACCTTTGATAGGGATCACACTTTCTTACCATCTTTTGTGCATCTGAGAAAAGGGTAGGCCACCAATAGCCTGCTCTAAGAATTTTGTGGGCTGTTGTCTTGGCAGTGTAATGTCCACCACATACTCCCTTGTGCATGTCATTTAAAATATCGGTAGCCTGGTTTTCATCCACACACCTAAGTAGCACACCATCAGGATTCTTCCAATACAATTCACCTTGCACAATAATGTATTTGATAGCATGTAATTTCAATGTCCTCTTTTGACTATCACTGAAATGGGAAGGACAGTTTAAATTCTGCAAATAATACACAATGTCTTTGTACCATTCAGATTCTGACATATTTACAACCTCATTCTGCACTCCATTTACTTGGCATGCCTCTAGATTTGATTGTGTCATCATTTTAGTTAAACCTTGTCCCCTTACCAATTTGGTGATTTGTATTTCAATGTTAAACTCTTGCAACTTGTTTATCCACTTGCATCTTCTTCCAGTTACCTCCTGCTGAGTGAAAATATCTTTAACTGCTGCATGGGGCACATATGCAACTATCTGAGAGCCTACCAAATATGGACTGAAGCTCTTAACTGCTCTAACCAGTGCATATGCCTGCTTTTCCATGATATCATACTTCAATTCAGCTGCCTGCAATGACATGCTAAAGAAAGCAACAGGCTGCTCAAAACCATCCTCATTTTTCTGCAATAAACATGCAGCAATAGTATGAAAAGAAGCAAATGAGAACATGAAGTGGCTTAGAAAAATTAGGAGATCTTAATACAGGAGCCATCTTTATAGCCTCTTTGATGCTCTGAAATGACTTAGTTGCTTCACCTTCCCATTTGACAGTTGCACCCTTCTTCAACATTTTAGAAATGTCCCTTGTGGTCTCTGCAAAGTTAGGAACAAATCTTCTAACAAAATTAATTTGTCCAAAGAAGGACTGAATACCTTTCACAGTTCTAGGGATCTAAATTCTGTCAATTGCAGCGACCCTTTTAGGATCAATTCTAACTCCATCCATGGAAACAATGTGTCCCAGCAATTTTCCTTCCACTACCCCAAAAGCACATTTCTTTGGGTTAAGTGAAATGCCATATTCCAATGCTCTAACAAAGATTTGTTCTAGGTGCATACAGTGCTACTCCTCCTTTTTTGAATAGGCAGTCAAATCATCTTGATACACAGCCATAATTGAGTCAATCAATCTTGCAAAAGCAACATCCATGGCTCTCTGAAATGTAGCACCTGCATTTGTCAGTCCAAATGGCATTCTCACATAAACATAAGTTCCCCATGGAGTGGTGAAGGCAGTTTCGTACTGTTCAGATTCTTTCACCTTCACCTGATTGTATCTTGAAAATCCATTCATCATGGATAAAAGCTCACAACCAGTTACTTTCTGCAACATAGCTTCCATGTTGGGCAGTGGATAATTATCTTTTAAAGAAGATACATTTAAATTTCTAAAGTCAACACAAAGTCTTATGTCACCATTTTTCTTTCTAACTGGGACAAGATTGGATACCCAGGTTGAATGTTTGATAGGCACAATGATTCTAGCCTCCCTAAGCTTCATAAGCTCTTCTTGCATTTTTGGAGCCAGAGTTGGATTAATAGGTCTTTGTTTATGTCTGAATGGCTTAGCTCCAGGCTTCAATGGGATCTCATGCTGGAATAAATCCTCTCTATAAGATTTTAGGTCCTCATATGATCAGGCAAAGACACGCTTATATTTCTTTAATAATGCTATTAACATTTTCTTGATGTGTGGCTTGAGCTGTTTGCCAATGTATACCCTTTTGGGGGTATGAGATGTCCCCAAGTTTATCTCCTCCAAATCATTTTTATTTGTAGGAGATGCCTTTGAAATAAACTGGTCTCTATTGTCAAATGCTCTCTCTAAAGCAACCAGCCCTCTGGCAATTTTGTTTGTCTTAAGTTGAATCACTTCTTTCCCCAAAAGAGTTTCTTTTTCGTCCACAACTTCAACAAAATTCTAAAAATCAATCTCTTGGTTCTCATACTCATCTATATAGTGCAAGAATTTCAACAAATCTTTATCATCATCAAATACTTGCCAACTGCATATGTTTTTTAGTACTGCAGGTCTAATTTTAATCTCAACATTTGTAACATTAGATAGAGTAATATCATCTGGCCTTATTGCCACATTAGCTAAAAAATCTGCCATGACATTTTTTGATCTTTCTATCCAGTTTATTGAAAAAGCATTAAACAATTCAATTGTGTCCCACACAGCATGCTTATACTGTTTTAACCTCTTATTTTTTGAAACATACTTATCTCTAACCTGGGAAACAATTAACTCTGAATCTCCAAACACTCTTAACATCTTAATTCCATGCTTCAGAGCAACATTCAATCCTAGAAACAAAGCCTCATAGTCTGCAATATTATTTGTGCAAGCAAACCTTAACAAGAAAGAGAACTTTTGGAGCTTACCAACTGGAGACAAAAACACAACTCCAGCACCAGAGCCTTCTTTTGCACAAGCTCCATCAAAGTACATAGTCCATAGACCCTGTTGGTCCAACTCTTGAATGCAAATATCTCTCTCTTTATTTCCTTGATCATTTGAGACAACCCTGAAGTTCTCACAGTCAGTGCCCACAAAACAGACATGCTCATCTGGATCCTGATCTTCAACTATTTCTAATGACCTTTCTTCTCTGACTAGTTTGATGTCTTTACCATTCATTAGAATCATGGCGTATGATAGATCTAACTGCATACTTCCTCCAATCAATGTTGCCCATCTTCTTGACAACAGCATACCATATTGTAGCTTTATGTCAACCACTGTTATGTTCATTCTGTATGTTTTTTTTGGATATGCGGCTAACCTAAAATCCACATCTTTCATGATCCCAATAACTAGCACCTCCCTAGCATCCATTGCATAGCATTTTCCACATGATTTATCTATCTTCAATCCAGCTTGTTGCATGATAGCCAGAGGCATAATATTTTTTGATGCTCCAGAATCAAGCATACAATTCTTGATTGTTTTTCTATTAATAACAAGGGAGACATAAAATGACTCAACCTGTGAAGGGCATTTTGTCATGGTCACCCCCAGATAAACTTCAGGAACCTCATCCTCTTCAATACACAAAGCCTATTTCTTACCTTGACCCTCAACATTTTGTTCAGCCTAACAAGCTACTCCTGAAATTAAGGACAATGCCTTATTCCTGATTTCTTCAACTTTCATCATTTCCATCAACGGAACATAGATCTTTACCTGAGACAAAACCTAAGCTATGTCAAAGGGAGCATAATTTTGTATAACAGTTGTAGTCTGAGCCGTGGTTTTACTTTTATCCTGAGATGATCCAGCTTTAATCTTAGCGGCCCTTTGATTGTTATCCAGGATCTGAGAATCCTTATTTTGATCCTCGCTTTGGGGAGTTTTATTTTCTGGTCCTTGAGAATCATGACCTGGTTTTTGCTTAGAGTTCTTCTTATTACTATTCCATTGTGTCTTTTGTGGTTCAGCTTTCCTATGAATATGCACTGGTTGGTTTACAAAGGTGCTTTCTGGTTGACATAGGTCACTTACCTGAGCTTTACCCCTAAGATTATAATTTCTTTTGACCTGAGCTACTGCTGCGGCTGTGAGAGCTCTAATTTCTTCATCAGAAGGCCTTCTTAAATTATTCAGAAAAATGTGGGAGTCCCGAGCATAAGCATAGTTATTTTCATCATCTTCATTACAGGGAAACTACTGGCAAACCCGAGTCCCATAACCCTTATCTTTATCTGCATCATAGGAAGAATATTCCCTATTTGTGGACAACATATTTACATTATCATCCTCCATACAATGTGGCTCATTGTATTCATGACAAGCAACATCATTATTATACAGAGACTGAGCAATCATACATTGCGACTGTGAGTGAGGCATCTGATATATTATGCACCATGGGGTGTCATCAACAATATTAACAGTGTTCTTCAAAGGATCTGGAGTTTCCCTTGCATTTTGGGCTTTTTGATTGGTGTTGTTGTTATGCGGGAGAATGGGTTTACCATTATGCCAATTAGTGTTATATGGCATATCATGCAATGATGGTCTCTTTTTTTGTCTCTGGTAAATCTGCCTGTCAGGACCTATTCCCTTTTCATTTTTAGCAAGTCTATAACTTAAGTCCTTAACAACAGTTGCCAATTTATCTAATTTATCCTTAGAGGTAGATGCATTACCTTGAGTACTTTGAGGCTTATTTGGATTTTGCAGAATCTTCACATCATCCCTTTTGTTTGTCTTACCAGATGCTTTCCTATTATTTTCAATATTTGTTGCAATCCTGAAAGCATCCCTGAGGATATTAGGACCCTTATCTCTTAATCCATAGGCTATCTTGGCATCAAAAGCATTTATGTACAGCACCATGCACATTGGTTCATTAGGTCTCATGTGAGATGGCAATTTGTTCAATACTTTAGTGAATCTAGCATTAAAATCTGCAACCTACTCATTTCACCCCTTAGTGATGCTAGTGAATTCATTTAAAAAAAGTTTGGGTCAGTTTTGTCACCATATTGTTCTTTGAAGATTCTCCTGAAATCATCCCATTATGAGATACTTCAGTCAGGCAGACCCTTATACCATTCTCTAGCTTCATCAATCAAGGACTGCATAAAGAAACTTCATAAAAACATCCTCATGCTCGACCTCAAAGTTGTCCATAACATTCTGAAAAGCCTTTAAATGATCCTCACCTAACACAATATTGTTTCCTGAAAACTTTGGCACCTGCGGCCTCACATGTTTGTCAATGGGATTAGGGTAGCCAGGAATACCATAAAAAACAAGCTGCCTAAATCTGTCCAGCTGCATAGGCTGTCTACCAAACTGATTAACATCGGCATTTCTACTTGCATTATGATTTCTCACATTATTTAATGGTACCCTAACATTGTTTACATTCTGTCTCTGATCATTCTGTTGATATTGGATTTCATTTCTATGCTGGTTTCTCATGACATTTGCATTATCAAGGGTGGGGACTGCATCATGTTGAGCAGTTCTCAAAGCCTGCACCTTTTGTCTCATATCATCTCTAATCTTTATAGCTTGTAAATATTCTAATTCAGCTCTTAAGCTTTTGATTTCTTCACCTAATTGTTCATCTTTGGGCATAGAAGAGGATGGTCCCTTTCCATATTGTTCATCGTCATCATCCCTTGGGGACTCAGTTTCTTCAAATCTGTCAGAGGGATCTAAGAAAGGGCGTTCCTGAAACAACTCCGATCTCACTCTCAAATTAACACCTTGTTGTCTTTCATATACATTCTGGATTTCAGCCTCAGTGTTTGAAAAATAAGGTATTGTCCGCTCTGAAGATCCTGGATTGTCTTGAATATTATCATTACTTCTGGGAGAACCCTCTTGACTGGCTTGAACAGTCCCTTTTTTCCTGTACATCATTTTTCTGGGTAACTCTTTAGACAGAGGATTACGCAGGGATCTCCTCCTTTGCATACAAATTTTTACTTTACCGGTTGGGAGATTGGTTCAGAGTCGCCACCTATAACTAGGAATTATTTTCTTTTAAACCAGGGTTCTTACACAAAGTTGCCCAGTAGAGTCGCCAAATCTTTTAGTGCTCAATTCGACTGGATGTTTCCCAGTTATCCCTACAAGGTAGCCATCATTGATCAATAGGATTTGCAGGCCAGGGGCCAACAGTACAGGAGATAGACTCTATAAATATCTCCTCTTCTTCTTTAGGCTCTATAGAACCAAGGGGGTATTCCCTATTCAACATCTGTGAAATGTGCTTAATAACTTGGTGGGATGTTGACACAAAGTAGATAAATCTTCTCTTATGCAGACCAAAACTGTGAAATAAGTGCAAAGGGGCTAGCTTTGGGCCTATGCTTAGTTGTGAATCAGAGGATTTTGGTCCTAAAACTACTTCTAAATGTCCTAGAGGTATGTATTTGAAGTATGAATTTGATTTTTGGTATTTGGATGCAAAACTAGGACTTTGGTTGAAACCTCAATACAAGACTAGATCGGTGCTTATCTCAGGGCTCAGAGTCAATAGACATACACATGTGAATGGTTACCATAAACATATATCAGCGACTGGATTTCAAGGGGATTTCTAATGTTTGCCTTACAAATACTTCCCAAAATTGAGTATTCAGTTATTTCTGCTTATAAACATCCTCACTGCAATATATTCTTCCCAACACTTAACCCAAAACATTTAATCCACTCCTTGAGCAGAAGTAAAAGACTAAGCATTCAACATAGCGAGCCCATGCCCTAGAATCTTAAACACCCCTTAGCTGTTTAGATTTAGAAGAAGAAAACATTCAATTTGGAGACAAATAACAAAATACATGCAATGAAGCATTACTCATATAAAATAACATGAAACCAGTAAATTTATGCATAAAACATACAACATGAGATTCATAAACTCACAAAACACCCAAAAATAGAGTCACCAACAGAATTGTATCTTATCACAGCACCAAAAGTTGTCTAGTTTTCAACAACCTTGAAAATGAGTAACACAGTCCTTCTTATACAGCAAGAATGTGTACTCAGCATTAAATTACAAGGCATTTCAAAATTCTAGCCAAAATACCATACACCAAGAATGGCACCCAAATCAATCAATGCAGTATGGAGACAAAGAGGAAAGAGCAGGTAAACTCGGGACGTGTGCAGCTGTTTGAAGATTTTCCTTACAAATCTGGTAGGTTGCCGTCAATCATCGACCCACACCTCTGTGATTTCACCATTAATGGCCCAACTACCCATAGCTCCTCTTGAAAAACAACAACGCATGCATAAGAAGTTTTCCCACCTGAAATACAGCCGCAGACACAGAAAACCTTCGTTGAAAACTTTGAAACAGAACCGTCGATCCTCTTCCCATCTCCAAAATCAATGGTGCCAAAACACGCTGAAAAAGTCGCCAACCAATTGGAACGTGCCACGTAGGCACCTTGGGCTTCCATCGTTGACTTTTCCCCTTCTGATTCTGCCTTCGAAATTCTTGTATATGCAGTTAAAAATGTGATTGTATATGCATACAATCACTCGCATACAAGGCGGACCCCAGGACATTATGAAACAAAGTTGAACCTGCATTCGGGTCCAGTTTGCATCTCTTTACTTGTATATTTCCTTGCATATCGCATCATACAAATGCAATATACATACAACGGACCCCAGCCATTTATCCATCGGATTTGAAAAACTTTCAAATCCGGGCCTTGTATCTCCTTTTGTTTGTATATTGACATATACAATGCCATATACCTGCAAGCTGTGGACGCTAGCCATCTTATCAATCAAATTGCAACAATTTTCAAATCCAGCTTGCACTTTAATCTTGCATCATTTGAATGTATATCAGCATGTACAACATAGACATACAAGCAAAGCATACATACAAGCAGCAAACTTTATCCCTTATCAACTGGATTGCATGTTCATTCTAGATGCCGGCTTGTATATTAAGAATGTATATTTGAACATACAAGCGCAAATATACAAGCGGTGGGCCCCAGCTTTGTAATTTGTCTTGTATGTGTCCTCTTGTATATCGCCACCGATGCATCTAACCAACATACAATTTGCCTTGTATGTCCGCGGGCCCCACCCTTTATATGTCGGCCCCTTGCAAATTTCCTTTCATATGATGAATGCACATTTGCCTTGCACATGTTGCTTTGTATGCGGGATACAAACCCCTTTGTATGTGAGGCAGACCCCGCCAAATGTTTCTCTGCCTCCTTGTATAATGCCGAACATACAAGACCATTTATACATTGCACTGTAGCGAATGCATGTCCGCTCCTTTATATGTAGTTGTTGCATGTTCAAACATACAACACAAATATGCATGCAAACTCGATATACATTTAGGGAATATTCCTGGAATATGTGACAGATTCCTCAATGTATATGCACCTTTTTTGGACTCGATATGCATTGCGAAATGCATACAACTGATTTTTCACCATTTTTGAAGGCCGATTGAGACTTCTGCAAGCCCACCAAGGTATATTTGCATTTGTACATACAAACCCCTTTGTATATACAAAGATACATGCATACAACTGAATTTTTTGCAGTTTTCAACTGCAAAGGCCAAAAGGCTTAGAACCTTTTTGGAATTTTTTGGGAAGGTGCCTGCATATTTAATTGCTTGAAACCTGAATGTTTATACAGGCACTAACAGATGGTAATCTGGAGGTATCCCCGCGACCCAGCCTAGCGATTTCCACTGTGCCTTGCCTTAGTCTTACAAGACTACATATATATTGTTTCATAACACTACAATACAAACAATAAAATGAAAGTGAAGGCGAGGGAAGTATGGGCTTTATCCTTACATATTATGAATTATGAGATATTAAACCTTGGATGTATATTTATGCGGATAATGATGAGGCTTTTATGAGAGCTTACTGTCTTAAATATAATTCTATAGATAATATTGAGTCTATCTTGGGGCTTGTGTGGGGAGTACCAAAGTCTTTTGAATTTATTTTATCTTGAGCATCTTTTTGGCTTGGATTTTAGACAAATTATATGTAGATTCAAATTCAGAAAAGACTACTCTTGAACATAGATTGAAGAATTGGATTTAAGAATGTTTTCTCCTAATCTTATCAATTTTCCTATTTCAAAATGCATATAGGACTCTATGTCACTAGAAATATATCGTCTGACCTCTCTTGTGTACATGCACATGCACATGCACATGGGTGATCCCACAATACTGTGTCCCACTTTTTGGCCAAAGTAGGACATTGAAATCAGCATTTTAAACCAAATTTTCACTTTCTAAAACTTATAGCAACTAAACCGTTAAGAATTTGAAGATGATATAAACTAGTGATTTTTGAGATTTTATGTATAGATTCTAAATGTATTTTTTTTTTAAATTTAAGAAATAATTTGTGATTTTTTAACGTAACTTTTAATAACTTATTTTTTATAGTTAACACCATTTTTAAAAAGTGATGTTTATACCATACATCATAACTTTTTTATAGAAAGGATCAAATTATAAAATTTCAAACATAGACTTGTAACACCAATATCTAGTGCGTGGATATTTTTTCATAATTTTTGTTACATATATATTTTTTTATTAACTTTTGAAGTGAGATTAGTATAATTCAGATATAAGTTTATATCATACAACATAACTTTTTATGTATGTATCCAAATTAAATTGTTTTTTTGTTGAAACAAGGACACCAATACCTAGTGTGCAAATATTTTTCATATTTTTTTTCTCTATTTTTTAATTTTTCCGTGTGTGTGGAATAGAGACCTTGATGTTCAGTGAAAAACCTATGTTCACTAAAAAATAGAAAATAAATATAATATTCAAATCAAATATATTCAAAATCATACTTTTTGGAAAGCTTATACTAATGGCTACATACTTACAAAATAGAATTTCTAAATGACTTCATTTGATCCCCCAAAAGGTGAAGCAAAATTGGTTTTTTGTCAACATTTTGATAGGTGCGGAGGAGACTCCATTGAGGTTTTGATTTAAGAATAGGGTGGTTCTTTCCAAGGGGGTTTGATCTAAGGGGGTTTTATTTAACCCCCTTCAATTAAAACCCTTTAGATGAAACCCCTCAAGGCTTAAACCATTATTTTTTCTAAAAAATATGTGATTTCAGACAAAAATCAGGATGTCCCAAGTTTGGGACTCAGTATTGTGGGATCACCCAGATATGAGGATGCCTATAGGTACCTCCTAACATGTCTCCACATTTTCCAAGGGCACCCACATATGAGGATGCCTATAGATACCTCCTAGCATGTCTCCACATTTTTTCTTTCAATATATGCCTTACCTTCCTTACCTTTTAAAATGTTTTTAAATGAAGACCAAACACTAGAGATGATGATTAAAATTTTTCTTTTATTAGGAAACTAGATAATAATTTATCAAAGGAATAACAATTTGTTCTCTATTTTATTTTTCTCTCTCCAATGATTCCTCAAAATCTAGCCTCACCGAGGTGTGGTTGACTTAAAGAAGCAAACCAAATGAGATTTTGACTGGGAATCTATGCTTTATAATTAGTTAAAGATTAGTAATAAGGTTTAAATGGGCCAAACTATTAGAATATAACAAATTTTCATTAATCAATTATATTCATTTTAGCATTTCTAGTGGTCTGAGGGAGTCTAGGTCTACATTAGAGCTTCTTGTTGGAATGGAATTCATATTTTTGTTATGGTATTTGGATTACCAAAATACCTCTTGGCATGTAATCTCTTTACACATTTTCTTTCTATTGTAGATGAGCAACACATTGTGATCTTAAATACCTTCAGCATGTATAGCTTTTAACATTTGCCAAGCATTACATGCCATAAGCCAAATACATGTACAATCAAATTTACATAGTTAATGTTATAAGATAGAAACATGTACACTCAAATTTATATTATATATCTATGGGTTACTATTATAGATAAGAAAATTGTTTCTTGATATCTATATTGATGTAAAGAAATAATCTTGCTTGGGTTTGAAGGCATTTTTCCATATAATGTCAATGTTTTGAAGTTCAAATATTTGAAGTTGTAATATATCAAGCTCCTAATTGAGTTTGTGTACTTTAAGTTCTACTAATTTAACAATTTAAATCACTCTGCTTAAATGAGAAGCATCAAGCCAATTACATAATTATTAATATGTACGAGAATGTGAGTTCCACAATTTATATTAAGTAGAGCAACAGAGATCTAGATGATGTGTCATAGAGTGGCCCCAAATGACGATTTAAATTATCTTCAATAAATTTTTTTCTAATAGCTCTATTGTTCTAATTTTATATTTATATATTTTTTTATTATATCATTCATGTTAGGGGAGTAGTTGATGGAATTGAGGATAACTTTATAATCCATATTACACCTCTATTCTAAGTTCTTATTTAGAAGTATATAGTAGAAGATTTTCTTTCATTGTTCTCAATTACTACTTTTTCATCAAAAGAAATGCACTCTTCAAAATGACTCATTTTCATTCTAAATGGAATTTAAATACCATGTTTATTGCCATATAGAAGTTTTTGGAGTATACAAAAGTCAAAGCAAAACTCACATTCTTATCTAATTTTAGTAATTTTTTTTATAAATAAAATAAATTTCCTTAACCCACAATTATTTATAAAATTGATGCTTATGATGTTTGATGTACATAGAGTATTAAAGTGCACTTCTTTTATGTGTTGTTTGGAAAATTATTTTAACCCTATAGTAGGTAGATGTGCAAAAGTTGTGTTATTATGTACAATGGGAACAATCTCTAATACTATCACTACAAGTTTGATGGGTGAAAGATTAAAGTTATATCCCCGTCAAAACAAATTTTCATCACATTTGAATTTAAGCATTTTTAAGCAAAAGTCATTTTTGGCTGACAATGTGTTTTGGCTAGATTCATTCTAGCTAGAATAGATCTAGGCCAAAACTTTTTCAATTAGAAGTGTCCTCTAGATGCATATGTAGCATCACTTTGATGTCAATTGTAGTGCCCCTCCATTCTCACCGTGGATGTGCCGGTAGTTGGATTTGGAACTTGGAGGTGAAGGTAAAATAATAGGGATATTTAAAGACAATTAAAATGGACTTCTAGGAGGAAGCCTAATCCTAGAGGGGAGAGTGTAAGACCTCGTCCCTTGTGGCCTTATTGATCCTACTAGTCATCGATGGTTTATGTCGTATATTTTATGACCTTTTATGTTGAACAATAGACATTAGTGATTATTGTCCATATACATTAAGTTGCTTATACTTTGATTGTTAACTAACTAACTAGTGGTTGTTGTGATTTCGTGTGATAGCTATATGAGTTCTATTCCTTAACTACGTAAGTATGCAATGATGGAGATGTTTCCTTGTTGGTAATACTATTATGAATATGAAATGGATTGCATCATGCTAGGTGACTTTATATTATGAGTGTAAGTGTGAATATAAAGGTAATAATTGATATTAAATATTTGCTTGTAGTAGTATTTGTTACAGGGTAATTAGATTATTGATAAGTGGTAATATTTTGATATTAAATAGTATGATCAATCATTGGTTGACTCTAAAAGATATTATGCAAGTAGGGAGAGTTAAATTATACTTGTGTAGATTTAATCCTCTATTCGATTATTTTTCTTGGAAAGTTATTTTTCATATGCCATTTGTTTCAATTACTATTAATTATGAGAAGCACTGACACTTTTGGTTGAGTATACAGGTAAAAAAATGGCCAATGTTGATGAAGGGTTCACATAGCTACTTCCCTTATGTTATTCTTGTGAATGTGTTTTAACCTTGTTTGTAAGAGTTGTGAATGTGTGGGAGGTTGTTTTATTAGACCCTTGAGTCATCTTTTTAAATGTGATTACTTATTGTATGTTTTATGAAGTCTTTATGTGGTTTTAATTCTATAAAAAGTTTCCTAGGTGATAGGTCTATGGGTTAGGGGTCCTTTTATTCCATAAAACCCCTTAAATAAAGTCTAAAACCCACTCTAATTACCCACTTATGAAAAGTGGCGAAAATTGGAGTTGGTTGGGTGGCTGGGAAGTTATGAGGAGTTGGTTGCCTTTTTCCTTTCTATATATATTCCTTCTCTTTGAAAGGAGAGGGGGCTTTTCTCTTTTTGCCTTGGCTTCTCTCACTTGCTCTTGGTTGTTCTTGTTTTTCCTCATTTGGGAGGAGATTTCTTGATGGAAAGAAAATGAGAGTATGGGTGAGGAAGAATGGAGGAAAGGGCTTGGAGAGAGTGAGGGTTTCTACCATATTTAGGTTGCCAATTTTCTTGGTAGGATCTACCCTTTTGGATTTGAGTTTTGTTGATATGAAAATGAATGATTGTAGTTTTCGTTGGTCTATGTATGTCTTTGTTGATCCTTGTTTAAATGGGTAGTTGTGATTGAAATCTATGTGAAGAGTTAATGTTAGATGTTGTGTGTGTTGGGGTTTGTGTGAGTAGGAGTTCCATCTTGTTGAGTTGAACATGAATAGCCATTTTTGTGTGTTAAAGTTAATCTTGAGTTATGTGAATATTTGTGTCATGTTTGGAAATGTAAGCCATGTAAGTTTGGAAGAGCTATGTGACCCTTAGAGCTCAGGGGTGGATTGATCATCAATCCTATGGTTGGGAGGAGAGCTTGTGGTCATATTGTTGTTTTTGTTGTCTTGCCCTTGGACTTCTTCTCTTCTTGCAATTTTTCTTCTTGCAATATTGCTTCTTGCAGTCTTGCTTCAACCATCTCTTCCACCAACTTCTTGATGGCATCTTGACTCATTGTCTTGGGAGGTATTGTACTAGCCTCTATTTCAATTTCCTCTTCTGACATACACTTGCTTCCAATCAGAATATTGGCTCTGATACCAATATGATGCAAAGGGTAGGGTAATAGTGGATAAGGTTCACACCAAGAACTAAGATCTCAATGTTTTCTTTAAGAGATTCACAAAGGTGTTTGTGAAGTCAAAGCCTACTCAAGACTATTACTGAGATTGACCTAGCCTAGGACCACTATCTAGTGTCCTCCTCACAGGCTACCCATTTCCCACTTGGAGAGTCACTGCTCAATCCAATCTCTATGCACAATCCACCTTTTAAGGACTCACAACCTACTACCCACACCTCTACCAACAGTGTCCACATATAACTATCAACACATACTTGTCAAGAAATCATGACTGTCATGAGGTCTCTGACCAAAAGACTAATTTCTGCATTCTCTAGGGCAGTGGACAGCAACTACAGTAAGACTGTTCTAGGACAGTGTTAAGAAGGCTTAACCCTTATAGAATTGATTCAACCAACAATAACTTCTCAAAGGCCTCAAATGACCATCAGTGCTTAATGCATACTAAATACCCAAAGTGAAAAGCAACCATTTACTCACATGTAGACCCACACTGTACAATACAGGACAGAGGACAACAAATGACTATGTGACTGTCCTATGACAGTGTCAAAGGAGACTACTTCTTTGTATTTCTTAAGATTGATCCACATAAAACCAAATTCTCAGACCTTCCAATGATCATGCAGACCTTATACCCATCAAACCATCCAAGATGGATTCATTACCTGCTGCAAACGTACAGAACCGTACTCTGTCAGCACGGATTAGGACAGTAGACTGTTTTTCCTATCAGCAAACTATTTTTTTCTTCAAGAAACAATTCTTGTTTGAGGGTAGGAGAAAGATATGACTCAAGGACCCTTTGCCTGGACCAGTAGGGCTCCTATGTAAGTCTTCCTTCCTTCTAAAACACATAGATCAACCACCATTTGATCAAGTCTTTGACTGTTCTTGCATTCTTGCTATCTTCTGCCTTTACAAAACTAACTAGTCACTGTTTTTGACTAGATAGAGGCATACCACACACCATGGAGGAAGGAGAACAACCAAACACACATCAAAAACATGAAAACTACTCTAATATCCTCCATCTCACCAAAAATGACTGATCACCTTCAGAGGACAGAGGAAAAATGCTCCATTCTATCTCAAAACCCTAGATAATGAGGGTTTAAACGAGTTTTTACAAAATGGAATGAAACAAGCACCACAAAATGTTTCAAGAGCTCAGATTACATGCAAATGGGAGCTACTTCAAAGAACTAAAACATTTTTCAAACTTTATTCCCTTAGCAATCCGTACCAGGCCGTACAGAATGGCTGTTTTCAATAAAAAGCAGAAAAACACAGTTTTTTCTTTATAAAACTCCTCCTCTCCATTCATCTTTGGCATGTTTATACAAACTGAAGTTTGTAGGAAGTTTTCCCCAACGTTTCTACTTCCTTACAGTCCGTACAATTGCCCATAAAAGGCAGTGAACCGATGGAAGTGGCTGTTTTACATAAAACAACAAGTTTCTATAAGAAGCATTCCTATAAAATAGGCCTTACTAACATCCTCATGGACTAGTCAATCTAACTGACTTTATTACAAAACATCAAAATAGCTTTCAAAGCCTTAGAGAAAAACAAAATAACATGAAAACCAACTAGGAAATAGCCAACCAAATGACTAAACTGGGGAGCTCCTGCACCATACTCCCCCTGTAGGAAGAACTCAAGTCCCTTGAGTTGCCAATTGTTGAAGTGTCATGCCATGCTTCAAGATATCTGCTTCAGTCATCTAGGTGGCCTCTGAGTCAGGGAGATCCTTCCATTTCACCAAGTAGTCCTTATAGACACCTCTCTGAGTCTTCTTGATAACTTTGGAATCCAGAATGCACTCCAACTGTAAAGGTTTGCTTGGAGGTAAATCCTTGATCCAATCAGCATCTTCAGCCACCACATCTGATCCACTTTCACCAGGCAATGGAGGTCTGAAAGGAAAAAGATCACAAACATTGAAAATTGGAGAGATACCAAGTCCATCTGGTAGCTCAATCTCATATGCATTTGGACCGAATTTGTGCACTATTTTGCATGGTCCAATCTTCTTCATTAGGAGTTTAGTTGGCTGACCCTTTGGCAACCTTTCTTTCCTCAGATATGCCATAACTAAGTCACCAACTTTGAACTGCACTTCTCTTTTCTTCAAATCTGCCTTTTCTTTGTACTTTGTGACTAATTTTTCTAGTTGCAACTTGACTTGATCATGGATTGTTTTCATGGAGGCAGAAAACTCTTCACCAAGTGCACTCCTTCTATCCCAACCTTGGAGATTCTTCAGTTCAAGTGGCCCTCTTGGATAAAAGCCATAAACTAATACAAAAGGACTTTTACCAGTGCTCCTATTCCTTGAATCATTGTAGGCATATTCAGCCTGACTGATAACCAAGTCCCATGCCAAACCATGCTGCTTTGTAAGGCATCTTAGAAGGTTTCCAAGTGATCTATTAACCACCTCAGTCTGACCATCAGTTTGTGGATGGTAGGCTGATGAAAAGGACAACTGTGTGCCTAGCTTCTTCCACAAGGTCCTCCAGAAGTGACCTACAAACTTAGAATCTTTGTCAGTTACAATGGACAATGGTAAACCATGTATCCTTACTACCTCTTTGAAAAATAGACCTACAACATGAGATGCATCATTTGTGCATATACATGGCACAAAATGAGCCATCTTGCTGAACCTATCAACAATAACAAACACACTATCCACCCCTCTGGCTGCCCTGGGTAACCCAAGCACAAAATCCATGCTGATACTTTCCCAAGGTCTGTTGGGAATGGGAAGGGGCTGGTATAGACCTGCATTTGAAGACACACCTTTGGCTCTTTGATAGATTGCACAACTAGCTACATATTTTCTCACATCTGATTGCACCTTTGGCCAAAAATAGAACCATGTGACTTGTTCTAGTGTCTTGTCTAAGCCAAAATGTCCTCCTAAAGAACCATTATGCTTCTCCTTGATGATGTTGTCCCTCATGGAGCACTTAGGGACACACAACAAATTGCCCTTAAACAAGAGGCCTTCCTGCAAAACAAAATCTGCATACTCTTCATGGAATGTGTTAGCCAAGTTCACACAAACATCATAAGCCTCTTTGAAATCAGAATCTTCTTTATACAACTCCTTTAAACAGTCAATACCCATGCTTTCTAACTGAATTTCATGAATAAGAAGCAACCTCCTACTCAATGCATCAGCCATCTTATTAGAGACACCTCTTTTGTGCTTAATTGTGAAGGTATAAACTTGTAGCTGTTCCATCCATTTAATATGTCTATGGTTCAATTTTTCTTGACTATTTAGAAAGCTTAAAGCATGATTGTTAGTAAACACAATAAATTCTTTGGGCAGCAAATAATGTCTTCATTTCCTAAGAGCTTGCACCATTGCATAGAGTTCTAAGTCATAGGTAGAATACCTTTGCTTGGCTTCATTCAACTTTTCTAAAAAGAATGCCATTGGATGTCCTTCTTGGCTGAGAACAACACCAATAGCTTGCTAACTTGCATCACACTCAACAACAAACACCTTATCAAAATTAGGGAGTACTAATGTAGGTAACTTAGCCACGTTTGTTTTCAACAACTTAAAACTATCATCAGCTTCCTTTGTCCACTGGAATCTACATTTGATTCCACCCTTGATGGTGTTGAGGATGGGAGCACTAATGTGACTGAAACCTCTGATAAACTTCCTATAGAAAGTCGCCAATCCATGAAAACTTCTCACATCTCCCATTGTTTTTGGGGTAGGCCAATTGAGAATAGCCTCAACCTTAGAGGGATCCATCTTCAAACAACCATTAGAAATGACAAATCCCAAGTATACAAGTTCAGTTTTCATAAACTCACATTTGTCTAAGTTGATCATCAACTTGTGCTCATGCAGCTTCTCCAACACCTGACCAACATGCTTCACATGGTCTTCCCTTGTCTTGCTGAAGATTAGTATGTCATCAAGATAAACAATAACAAATTTACCAATGAATTCAACTAATACCTCATTCATCAGGCGCATAAATGTATTTGGCGCATTGCTAAGACCAAATGGCATAACAAGCCATTCATAAAGACCTTCATTGGTCTTGAAAGTAGTCTTCCATTCATCTCCCTGTCTGATCCGGATTTGATGATATCCAGATTTCAAATCAATCTTTGAGTAATAGCATGATCCTCCCAGATAATCCAAGAGATCTTCAATCCTTGGCATTGGGAATCTATACCTTATGGTGATCTTGTTTATGGCCCTGGAATCTGTGCATAGCCTCCACTTTCCATCCTTCTTAGGAGCAAGTACACTTGGAACTGCACAAGGACTTAGACTCTTCCTAATCAACCCTTTCTCCAGGAGATCTTGAATTTGCCTTGCCACCTCTTCATTTTACTGTGGAGTCAGCTTGTATGCAGCCTTGTTAGGCAATGTAGCACCAGGTATTAGGTCAATTTGATGACTAATATCCCTCATGGGTGGTAAGGAGTTGGGAACTTCCTCTACCACAAGGTCTTGATACTTATCTAGAAGTTGCTGTACTTCTAATGGAATCTCCTTCTGTTTTTGTTCTTGCTGATCTGTTCCACTCTTGGGCTTCATGACCAAAGCATACCCCTGGTTGTCATTCTCCTTCAAGAGGTTTAGGAACTCCTTGCCATCACCAACATGACACTGCTGCTATTTTCCTTTCCCCTGGGCTGCTCCAACAAAGGATCCATTTTGAATGCTCTTCCATTCTTGGTGATGACATAAGTGTTCTTCTCACCATCATGCTGAGCTTTAACATCATACTGCCATGGGCGGCCAAGAAGCAGGTGACATGCATCCATAGGGATGATTTCACATAGCACTTTGTCCCTGTAGTCCCCAATTGCAAATTCAACCCAAGTTTGTTCCTCCACCATGAAACTTTGGTTTTTGTTCAACCAAGAAATCTTGTGAGGACTGATATGAGGCAGCCTCTTCAACCTGCACTTCTCAACCATCTCAGTGGATACCACATTCTCAGTAGACCCTGAATCCACTATGATTTTGTAAAGTTTCCCATAGGCTAGGCCTTGGGTTCTAAAATGATTCTTTCTCTGAGGAGGCTCTTGCTTCAATAACATCTTCAACATAGCCCTTTTGATCATCATACTCTCTCCATCTAGAACAGGTGCAACACTTCCCATTGGTGAATTCACACTTTCACAGTCATCATCTTTCACTAAGTGATTTCTCTTTCCATTGTCATGAGAGTTGTTGGCTTTCCCTGGGCATTTGTTCATTGTATGACCAACTTGGTTGCAGCCATAACATCTTCTAGTGAAGACTCCTGGTCCTCTACCTCCTCCACCATTTCTGCCTCTGCCATTAGGCCTTCTACCACCTTTGAAACCTCCTCTATGCTCTGTCTCAGGTGATGTTTCTTGCTGACTGTTATTTTCATTTTTGTTGAACTGTCCAAGGCCAAAATTGCCTCTTCCTCTTTGGTTTCTGCCACCTCTACCTCTGGCACTTTGTTCACCCTTCCTTCTCAGCTTTTCCTCTACTCTGGAGGCCAATAAGAAACATTCATCCACTATCTTTGGTAACACCAAACTTATCTCATCTTGCAAATTGTATTTCAGTCCATTCAGGTACCTAGCCACCATCCCTTTTTCATCTTCATTATGATTGGCCCTCATACTGAGTCTATGAAATTCTTCTGTGTAGGTAGCCACATCCATGTCTTTTTGTCTCAAATTCTAAAACCTCCTTATGATTTGAATCTCATAGTCAGGTGGCATGAACTTGCTTCTGAGCATATCCACCATTCTGCTCCATTTAGTGATGGGACTCTTCCCAATCTTCTCCCTCTCACTCTGCATATAGTTCCACCATACAAGTGCAGAACCTCTTAGCCTTGTCTTGGCAAACTTGACCTTTTTGCTGTCATTGAACTCCTTGTAATCAAAGAAGTTGCACATAGCTTCTATCTAGTCGGTGAGAACATCTCCATCCAACTTGCCATGAAAAGTAGGCACATCCATCTTGGGATCACCACTGTCTCCATGAGCACCCTTAAGTGCATTCAAGAAGGCTTTCTGATCTGTAGACATATCCTGCTCCAAAGGATCCTCTTCTGTCTCTATTTCTTCATTTGTGTCAGAAGAACTTCCCTCTTCTTTGGTCTTGCCCTTAGACTTCTTCTCTTCTTGCAATTTTGCTTCTTGCAATCTTGCTTCTTGCAGTCTTGCTTCAACCATCTCTTCCACCAACTTCTTGATGGCATCTTGACTCATTGTCTTGGGAGGCATTGTACTAGCCTCTATTTCAATTTCCTCTTTTGACATACACTTGCTTCCAATCAGAATATTGGCTCTGATACCAATATGATGCAAAGGGTAGGGTAATAGTGGATAAGGTTCACACCAAGAACTAAGATCTCAATGTTTTCTTTAAGAGATTCACAAAGGTGTTTGTGAAGTCAAAGCCTACTCAAGACTATTACTGAGATTGACCTAGCCTAGGACCACTATCTAGTGTCCTCCTCACAGGCTACCCATTTCCCACTTGGAGAGTCACTGCTCAATCCAATCTCTATGCACAATCTACCTTTTAAGGACTCACAACCTACTACCCACACCTCTACCAACAGTGTCCACATATAACTATCAACACATACTTGTCAAGAAATCATGACTGTCATGAGGTCTCTGACCAAAAGACTAATTTCTGCATTCTCTAGGGCAGTGGACAGCAACTACAGTAAGACTATTCTAGGACAGTGTTAAGAAGGCTTAACCCTTATAGAATTGATTCAACCAACAATAACTTCTCAAAGGCCTCAAATGACCATCAGTGCTTAATGCATACTAAATACCCAAAGTGAAAAGCAACCATTTACTCACATGTAGACCCACACTGTATGATACAGGACAAAGGACAATAAATGACTATGTGATTGTCCTATGATAGTGTCAAAGGAGACTACTTTGTATTTCTTAAGATTGATCCACATAAAACCAAATTCTCAGACCTTCCAGTGATCATGCAGACCTTATACCCATCAAACCATCCAAGATGGATTCATTACCTGCTGCAAACGTATAGAACCGTACTCTGTTAGCACGGATTAGGACAGTAGACTATTTTTCCTATCAGCAAACTATTTTTCTTCTCAAGAAACCATTCTAGTTTGAGGGTAGGAGAAAGATATGAATCAAGGACCCTTTGCCTGGACTAGTAGGGCTCTTGTGTAAGTCTGCCTTCCTTCTAAAACATAGAGATCAACCACCATTTGATCAAGTCTTTGACTGTTCTTGCATTCTTGCTGTCTTTTGCCTTTACAAAACTAACTAGTCACTGTTTTTGACTAGATAGAGGCATACCACACACCATGGAGGAAGGAGAACAACCAAACACACATCAAAAACATGAAAACTACTTTAATTTCCTCCGTCTCACCAAAAATGACTGATCACCTTCAGAGGACAGAGGAAAAATGCTCCATTCTATCTCAAAACCCTAGATAAGGAGGGTTTAAACGAGTTTTTACAAAATGGAATGAAACAAACACCACAAAATGTTTCAAGAGCTCAGATTACATGCAAATGGGAGCTACTTCAAAGAACTAAAACATTTTTCAAACCTTATTCCCTTAGCAGTCTGTACCAGGCCGTACAGAATGGCTGTTTTCAATAAAAGTAGAAAAACACAATTTTTTCCTTATAAAACTCCTCCTCTCCATTCATCTTTGGCATGTTTATACAAACTGAAGTTTATAGGAAGCTTTCCCCAACGTTTCCACTTCCTTACAGTCTGTACAACTGCCCATAAAAGGCAGTGAACCGATGGAAGTGGCTGTTTTACATAAAACAACAAGTTTCTATAAGAAGCATTCCTATAAAATAGGCCTTACTAACATCCTCATGGACTAGTCAATCTAACTGACTAAGTCTTTATTACAAAATATCAAAATGGCTTTCAAAGCCTTAGAGAAAAACAAAATAACATGAAAACCAACTAGGAAATAGCCAACCAAATGACTAAACTGGGGAGCTCCTGCACCAATATGTCATTTGCAAATTAAATTGATGTAGTTCAACTATAATACTTTGATGATGCAGAGAAAGGACTTAAACAAGGCTAACTTGACACATTCCAAATAGGGTTTCAATACAAATGATGCAAATATGCATTCTTGTTCATTCTTAGACAACTCGCTCTTAAAGCCTAAAACATGGATGCATCAATTTGGATATTTTTGGTCATAAATTTCAGTAGAGACCTGATATTCAAAATCTAAGACCTGTTTGGAATACGCTTTTGGCCCTTATTTAAACATATGTCAAAATGTGCTAGGGTTGTTTTGTATGGAATAGGACAAAACAAGGCTGTTCCAAACTAGGAACCCTAGGCAAGGTTCAAACCTGTTGTTAGTAAAAATGCCATAAATCACTCAAAACCTAATGAAATCACATGCAACCAAAAGAATTGTAAACTAGAAATAAATATATTTCCATCCATTTATTACATTTCCTGATATGAGGCCGTACCAGGCTGTACCATGCATATTTTCAGACTGTATTTTTCAGAAAACTAAACTTTACAGACCTACCCTCAATAAAAATGCCATAACTTATTCAAATCTCCATGAAATTAGATGCAAAAAAGAAATGGAAAGTAGATTCACTGTACTTTCATCCCCAATTAGTTTCAGACCAGTACTAGGTCGTATAGATCCGTACCATGCAAGATAACAGCAAAAAACTTTTGGAAACTGTAGAAAATAGGGTATTTTTATTGCTTCAACTTCCAAAATCCAACCACCAACCCTCCATTTGACTTGGAGGCTCATATTTATGCTTGTACAATCAAGTTATGCCCCCCCCAACCAACCTACAACTACCATTTAACAACTTTTAACAAACTTTTAAAAAGTTGTCATTTGACAAGAAAAGTTGTTATGACAACACTTGACAACTTTTGACAATGTTTTCATTTTTTCAATTAAATGACACCAAACCTTCATCAGTGACTCCAAATGACTTAAATTGGCCTAAAATGACCTTATTAACATTGAACAACAAAAAATAGGACAAAAACTCAAACTTTGCCTCCTGGAGGGATCAGGTCCTGAGGGCGGTCCTACACCAATTGATCTACTTGTGTGTATGTTCGTAGCACAATGGATCTAAATATATGTAAGTAGCTTAATCATGTAGATGCTTTGCAAAATATAGTATAATGGTAAGACAGTTGGTTCATTATTCGATAAGAGTGTTATGATCAAAATGGTGCTTTTGTTATGAATTTTGTAATGGATCTATCTCACTGGTTATAACTTTGGATAGGGTAGAATTATGTAGAAATGTATAATATATGTCTTGTGATTTATTCTAATCTTTATCCATGTGAGATATATGTCCTTGTAGAGAGGAAACAATACTATCCATGATATGTGAGATGTATAATCTAATGGTTGTATTGTGACATCCATTTGGGACCAAGTTTATTTGATCTGTATTTCTTCTAGAACATAGTAAATTGTATTAGATGCATGTGGAAGCAATACTTTAAGATGATAAAAACTCATTTAATGCATGATCATTGTTCTCTTTAAGCATGTGCAAGGGAATGGTATGGTTGAGTTTATGTCTAAATAAGGAATTAGTTTTCTAACTCATTCATGTATGAAGAATGAGATTATGCAATTAATGGTAAGTAGCTTTGAATATAGACATTGTGTTTGCTTCATGGATAAGCATAGTTGATGGTGATATTTGGTGAGTTGCTAGTTTGAGTTAGACCTCCTGATTTCGTTATGTGAAACCTTAAGAGAACTAATGAAAATGATATAAGGTAGATAGTTCTTATTTTCTATCTCATTATAATATGAGTATATTGATTTGTTAAATACTCTAGAGTGAGATGTAATGCTTTTATGAGTATATTACATCTTAGTTAATTATAAAGTTGCAAGTTAATGTCCGGAACTACAAAGTCTCTGCACTATGTGTACGTAGGCAAGGCCATCAGTTATGAGCCCCTGCGACATTAGGTCGGCTCCTTAGGGCCTTAGGCTAGTATATAGTTCTCTTTTATGTTTATTGATAATCTTTGTGGAACTAATTTTCACTTTTAGATGCACAGATATAGGTTTATTAACTGAGCAGATTACTGGAGCAAAGAATATATTTTTCCACTATGCTAAGGATTACCTTATGGTTCTTACTATAATCATTTGTAAATGTATGAGAGATGTCGTGTTCTTATTTTAAAAGATCTTTTATCATGTATTTGTAAATTGGGATGTATCTTTGTTTGTATGTGTTTATGTAACTTTTGTTTCTTGTAATCTTGATTTGTGAGTAATGTAGTGGAGGAACCTTAGAGGACCTAGGTTTAGATTATTATGTTATGTTATGCATCCTATTGTTATTTGCTTTAAAAAAGAATTCTATTAATTTGACCAAGTTTAGTGTTGTCCTCTGGAGTTTCTTGGCGGGGCATTACACCTGGTATCAGAGCCATGGTTGTAACAGTGGGATCTTTGGTTAACATTGTCGCCCATGTCTAGTTATAGTAACTTTCTCTATGCATGTGTTCTCAGATATTTGATGAATGGCTAGAAGTTCCTAGGGACCCTTGTGTTAGATACCATGTTTTAATCTAAACACCTAGTTAGAGTTAGGTAGAGGATCATTATTGTTCTTTTGTGAAAATGGAACTTGTGTATAATTTGTTGAATTCTAGATGCATGAATGTTGATGTGGAAGTATTAATGATTCTTGGGTGCATTTAGGAATTCATGGTGCTTATGTAAAATTCTTATTGTGTGGAAGAAAAGATAGTTGCATATGCATATGTTATGACGATAGAATGTTATATCAAATGAGTAAAAGTAGAGTGAAAAATATTCTGGAAAAGGAATCATATTAAATGTACTTATGGTATGTGATCTTTTGAAAAGTAATGGAATTGGGTATGTAAATGTAACCCCCCTTGTAAATGTAAGAAACCAGTAACAATGCATTGGTTGAGTGTTGTGAATACCTCATACTTTCTTTGTGTGCCCATGAGATGGTGCTACTGGGTACCCATCCATGGGGAATATGTTGCATTTTAGGTGTGGGATTAACCATACCATTATGTGTGCTTATATGTTTGTTACCTGATTGAGGGCCAACCCACATGTGGTTGAAATTTATATATAAGAGTAGCCAAAAGATAGTTTCACAAATTCTTTTCTTCTGGTTCTCTAGTCCCTCAATCTATGAAGGGGTAGTAGTAGCCACAAAGTTCCTTGGGTGGGGTGTGTAGCGTACACTTATTGCGGCGCAGAGCGGTCATAGCTCAACCGATCCCGAGGAAAAGTACCCACTACTTTCCCTTATGATGGATCAAGGTACTTAATCCATATGTGCTAGTCTAATCCCCATAGTTCTTGAGCGTATTGATGGTATTTCTTGGATGATCATCTACCTTGTCTTCACGAAAGGTATGATATGCCACATGAGTTGTCAGTTGGGGGCCGAGGTCTAGGGTGACAGGGACCTGCATGGACAACCCAACTGGAACTATGTGATGACATGTGTCGCCACTTGGGGGCTAGGGCCTAGGGTGAAAGGGACCTGCATGGACAACCCAAGTGAGACCATGTGCCCCATGTATATTTTGAGGTCCAACATGTGGAGGGAGGTTTGTTACTGATGCTGAGATGGATTCTATATCTACACATGTTCTGATATGATGCAATAGGTACGATGCCACACCCCACTGATGTTCTGACATAGTGCTGGTGATGATGTTGTGTTGCTAATGGTAGCGAGCTGGGCTTGAGGACATGATGCCACTTGCATAGACACATGAAGGTGCACTATGAGATTGTGTTGATAGCCTACTTGTGTGATGAGCGTAATGGGGCCTCGTACACTTGTAGAGGGATGTACTCATGTTTTCTTTCAATAGTGTTTGGGTCAGTTAGCATATGGGTATGTCCTAGCCATGTATACCTCTGGCTACGGTGAGTGCCTATGTGTGCCTTCACCACGAGGTGTCGCTATGCGGGGTGTGTTCTGTGTGTGCCAACTTCCGCGGAGCCACATACACACTGCCATGCGGCATACGACCAGTACGTGCCTTCTCCGGTTGGTGTATGACCATGTCACATTGAGGCGTGATGCAGGATGTGGCCGAGGAGCACATCCCATGCAGACAACCAAGGAGTGCATGGGCCACTTGGCTAGTCCATGTTGTGTGATGACGCGATGTAGGGTGTAGTCGAGGAGTACACTCTTAGCCATGTGGATGGCGTGTTCACTCTGCACCACATGAGGGCTACTACTATAGCCTGACATTGTTCCCTCCCTCGTTTGGTGGCTAGTATCTAGTTAGGCAGTGTTGTACAATGTAATTTTGAAGATTGTGGACTTTCTTTATGGTATTGATGATTTTCTATTGACTGTGAAGGCATACATTTTGTTTATGTTGATTGCAATGGTTTAGCCACACCTTGTGATTTTATTTGCACGTAGCCCTTATGGTTACATTTAATTTAGTGTTGAAATTGCACGCATTTCTTGATTTATTGTTGAAATTGAATTTTTATTTGGTCTTTCTTTATGACTTTGGTGGCTAAACTAGTTTATCCTTATTGTTTTCGATGTCAACCATGTGTCATATTGTGATTCCTCTCCAAGGACGTATGAGGCAGACTTGGTGAGTGTATACGAGGAAGCAGACACAAGGAACCTCGAGGATGGGGGTATGTGAGGCTGTTATACAACTAGGACCACTACCCACCTATGTGTGATGACTATATCTTGGAGGCTAACCACCTTATACAACAAGAGAGAGGTCATTGTGGTCTTGTTTGGATGGTCTCACCCTGTGTGTGTGGCCTAACACCAACAAGCCACTGAGTGTGAGGTATGGATTATGTGAGATGGATATTGGCTCTTGGCTCATGGATTATGTATCATGGTTTAGTATGCTGCTTCCCGGTGTCTAGATGGACCCTTGTGTAGCCTTGTGATGTGATTCCCGATGATGTGCATTCGTGTGTATGTGAAGAATGTATGTTAAATAATGAATATAGTACTTACATGAAATGATAAAATGTGTTTCCATACTTCTAAAAAGGTGTAAAATCATGATCTTTGTTTAATATGTTATGAGATTTAGTGTTGTAAAATGAATAAAGTGGAATGCCTTGATGGATATTTAAGGAAGAATGTGTGCTTGGTGTGTATAATTATGTTGTGTTTTATGGAAGTGTAGCATTCTGATGTATCAATTGCTTAGCAGTGGATTGCAAGAGGGATTGTAATGAAATGGTAATGCATTTGAAATTAAAAACTTTTATGAGAAATTCTGCTAGTCAGGATTAAAAGGGTGAAATGATTTCTTTATCTTGAGAGAAACTAATGGGTGTTAATGCTAATATGTAAGGATTTTGAGTGGTTTATGTACTATGGAATCATTTTTGAAAACACAAATCTTGATTGTGTTATTATTGTGACATTGAAGACTAAAAGGATAGGTCATACTTGAAATATATGTCCTTTTGAGATGGATTATTTTCATAGGCAAAACTAGTGTATATTATTTTGATGTAATGAATCAACTTTGATGTTGGTAATAGAAATTTGCAGTACTAATGTGTTATGTTTCCACCCTAGTTTGTGACTTCCAGGAGTAAGTCAAGTTTTTGGAGGGGGAGGATGTAGTGCCCCTCCATTCTCACCGTGGATGTGCCTGTAGTTGGATTTGGAACTTGGAGGTGAAGGTAAAATAATATGGATATTTAAAGATAATTAAAATGGACGTCCAAGAGGAAGCCTAATCCTAGGAGGGAGAGTGTAAGACCCCATCCCTTGTGGCCTTATTGATCCTGCTAGTCATCGATGGTTTATGTCATATATTTAATGATCTTTTATGTTGAACAATATACATTAGTGATTATTGTCCCTATACATCAAGTTGCTTATACTTTGAATGCTAACTAGTTCTAACTAGTGGTTGTTGTGATTGCGTGTGATAGCCATATGAGTTCTATTCCTTAACTACGTAAGTATGCAATGATGGAGATGTTTCGTTGTTGGTAATACTATTATGTATATAAAATGGATTGCATCATGCTAGGTGACTTTATATTATGAGTGTAAGTATGAATATAAAGGTAATAATTGATATTAAATATTTGCTTGTAGTAGTATTTGTTACAGGTTAATTAGATTATTGATAAGTGGTAATAATTTGATATTAAATAGTATGATCAATCATTGGTTGACTCTAAAAGATATTATGCAAGTAGAGAGAGTTAAATTATACTTGTGTAGATTTAATCCTCTATTCGATTATTATTCTTGGAAAGTTATTTTTCATATGCCATTTGTTTCAATTACTATTAATTATGAGAAGCACTGACACTTTTGGTTGAGTATACAAGTAAAAAAATGACCAATGTTGATGAAGGGTTCACATAGCTACTTCCCTTATGTTATTCTTGTGAATGTGTTTTAACCTTGTTTGTAAGAGTTGTGAATATGTGGGAGGTTGTTTTATTAGACCCTTGAGTCATCTTTTTAAATGTGATTACTTATTGTATGTTTTATGAAGTCTTTATATGATTTTAATTGTATAAAAAGTTTCCTAGGTGGTAGGTCTATGGGTTAGAGGTCATTTTATTCCATAAAACCCCTTAAATAAAGTCTAAAACCCACTCTAATTACCCACTTATGAAAAGTGGCAAAAATTGGAGTTGGTTGGGTAGTTGGGAAGTTACGAGGAGTTGGTTTCCTTTTTCCCTTCTATATATATTCCTTCTCTTTGAAAGGAGAGGGGGCTTTTCTCTTTTTGCCTTGGCTTTTCTTGTTTTTCCTCATTTGGGAGGAGATTTCTTGATGGAAAGAAAAGGAAAGGATGGGTGAGGAAGAATGGAGGAAAGGGCTTGGAGAGAGTGAGGGTTTCTACCATATTTGGGTTGCCAGTTCTCTTGGTCCCTTTTGGATTTGAGTTCTGTTGATATGAAAATGAATGATTGGAGTTTTCGTTGGTCTATGTATATCTTTGTTGATCTTTGTTTAAATGGGTAGTTGTGATTGAAATCTATGTGAAGAGTTAATGTTGGATGTTGTGTGTGTTGGGGTTTGTGTGGGTAGGAGTTCCATCTTGTTGAGTTGAACATGAATAGCCATTTTTGTATGTTAAAGTTAAGCTTATGTTATGTGACTATTTGTGTCATGTTTGGAAATGTAAGCCATGTAAGTTTGGAAGAGCTATGTGACCCTTAGAGCTCAGGGGTGGATTGACCATCAATCCTATGGTTGGGAGGAGAGCTTGTGGCCATATTATTGTTTGTGTTGTCCTCTTCTTTTATGAGATTACTAATGACATTAATATTACATTTTCTATATTAGGTTCTTTTCTATATGTTTTGGGATGATATGTCATTTGCAAATTAAATTGATGTAGTTCAATTATAATACTTTGATGATGAAGAGAAAGGACTCAAACAAGACTAACTTGACGCATTTCAAATAGGGTTTCAATACAAATGATGCAAATATGCATTCTTGTTCATTCTTAGACAACTCGCTCTTAAAGCCTAAAACATGGGTGTAGCAATTTAGATCGTTTTGGTCCTAACTTTCAGTAGAGACCTGATATTCAGAATCTAAGACCTATTTGGAATACCCTTTTAGCCCTTATTAAACATAGGTCAAAATAGGCTAGGGTTGTTTTGTATGGAATACGACAAAACAAGGCTGTTCCAAACTAGGAACCCTAGGAAGGGTTCAAACTTGTTGTTAGTAAAAATGTCATAACTCACTCAAAACCTAATTAAATCACATGCAACCAAAAGAATTGTAAACTAGAAACAAATATATTTCCATCCATTTATTACATTCCCTGATATGAGGTCACACTAGGCTGTACCATGCATGTTTTCAGACTGCATTTTCAGAAAACTAAACTTTATAGACCTACCCTCAATAAAAATTCCATAACTTATTCAAATCTCCATGAAATTAGATGAGAAAAAAAGAAATAGAAAGTAGATTCACTATATTTTCATCCCCAATTAGTCTTAGACTAGTATTGGGTCATATAGATCTGTGCCATGCAAGATAACAATAGAAAACTTTTGTAAACTACAGAAAACAAGGTATTTTTATTGCTTCAACTTCCAAAATCCAACCACCAACCCTCCATTCGACTTGGAGGCTCATATTTATGCTTGTACAATCAAGTTATGCCCCCCCAACCAACCTACAACTACCATTTAACAACTTTTAACAAATTTTTAAAAAGTTGTCATTTGACAAGAAAAGTTGTTATGACAACTTTTGCCAATGTTTTTATTTTTTCAATTAAATGATACCAAACCTTCATCAATGACTCTGAATGCTTCTATTGGCCTAAAATGACATTATTAACATTGAACAACACAAAATAAGACAAAAACTCAAAGTTTGCCTCCTGTACGAATCAGGTCCTAAGGGTGTTCCTGCACCAGTTGATCTACTTGTGTGTATGTCTGTAGCACAATGGATCTAAATATATGTAAGTAGCTTAATCATGTAGATGCTTTGCAAAATACAGTATAATGGTAAGATATTTGGTTCATTATTCAATAGGAGTTTTATGATCAAAATGGAGCTTTTGTTATGAATTTTGTAATGGATCGATCTCACTGGTTATGACTTTGGATAGGGTAGAACTATGTAGAAATGTATAATATATGCTTGTGATTTATTCTAATAATTATCCATGTGAGATATATGTCCTTGTAGAGAGGAAACAATACTATCCATGATATGTGAGATGCATTATCTAATGGTTGTATTGTGACATCCATTTGGGACTAAGTTTATTTGATCCATATTTCTTCTAGAACATAGTAAATTGTATTAGATGCATGTGGAAGCAATACTTTAAGATGATAAAAACTCATTTAATGCATGATCATTGTTTGTTTTAAGCATGTGCAAGGGAATGGTATGGTTGAGTTTATGTCTAAATAAGGAATTAGTTTTTTAACTCATTCATGTATGAAGAATGAGATTATGCAATTAATGGCAAGTAGCTTTGAATATAGACATTGTGTTTGCTTCATGGATAAGCATAGTTGATGGTGATATTTGGTGGGTTGCTAGTTTGAGTTAGACCTCCTAATTTCGTTACGTGAAACCTTAAGAGAACTAATGAAAATGATATAAGGTAGATAGTTCTTGTTTTCTGTCTCATTCTAATATGAGTATATTGATTTGTTAAAGACTCCAGAGTGATGTAATCCTTTTATGAGTATATTACATATTAGTTAATCATAAAGTTGCAAGTTTATGTCTCGAACTACGAATTCTTTGCGATACCCGTACATAGGCAAGGCCATCATGGATGAACCCCTTAGACATTAGGTCGGCCCCTTAGGGCTTTAGGCTAGTATATAGTTCTCTTTTATGTTTATTGATAATCTTTGTGGAACTAATGTTCACTTTTAGATGCATAGATACAGGTCTATTAATTAAGCAGTACTAGAGCAAAGAATATATTTTGCCACTATGCTAGGGACGACCTTATGGTTCTTACTATAATCATTTGTAAATGCATGAGAGATGTTATGTTCCTATTTGAAAAGATCTCTTATCATGTATTTGTAAATTGGGATGTATCTCCGTTTGTATCTGTTTATGTAACCTTTGTTTCTTGTAATCTTGATTTGTGAGTAATGTAGTTGAGGAACCTGTTGGGACAGGAAAATTTAAAATTTTCCCGTCTTTATACCCAATCATGTCTAACCAAACCAAAAAATATTCTGCCCAAAACTAGAATAAACAACTGATATATCCCATAAAATCCTATGACTTTTATCACAAATAATGTAAAGGGCCTCAAATTCTTAACATCAACAAGACCTCATGTTAGTCATATCGATTCATGAGAAACTTGTTGAAATGACTATCGGCATGATAATAGGGGTCGGGGAGAAGATTTTAATGATCATTGATGGAGAAAATGATATCGATGGCCTTTCATTGGAGAGAAAGTTACCAGTCACGCCGATCGGTATAAGATGTTACTATTGGCGAATACTCTACAAGCCCTTCCGATAGTATAAATCATGCTGATGAGAAAAGTTATGACGATGTGACATTTCACAACAATCAAGAAGATTGAAATGCTCAAACAATTAATTGCAGATGAAGAAGAAATCCTCTGAGATAGCATTCGAAATCATTGCAATTAAGTTCGACAGAATTGTTTGAGAAGAGCAAGCAAGCGGAGACTTGAAGCAAAAAATAAGGGAATTCGATCAGAGCCACCGATAACAGAGTATCAAACTCTACATTTTGTTTCAATTACAGCAAGTTCATGGGTCTCTTTTGTTTCTATGCGAGTTTCAAAGGAATCGCTGCGTGGAATAATGCGCTACGCAGAAGCCGCCAAGTGTCAAGCCACAATTAAAGCCACTGAATATTAATTTTTGTGTGGAGCGTGCCACGTAGAAAATATTTTCAATGTTTCAAGTTTCAGCTTTGTTGTGGGTGTTGCCACATGTAACATGTAGAGGCAGTCCCTAAAGTTCTTTGTTCTGTGTGGAGTTTGCCGCGTGTCTCTTTATTTAGCTGCGGAAGTTGCTGCATGTTTCTTTCCATATCATGTTTTATGCTAGTAAAGAGGATGGTGTGCCACAGTATGTTTCAAGTTCCAAGCTGCAGAGAATACCATGTGGTGGTCGTGGAGATAGAGTTATTTTGTTTATGCCCCTTTTCAGTGAGAAACTTAAATATTTTAAAGTGATGCAGGTTGCGCTGAGTGTCAGCTTCCGTGGGGAGTTTCAAAAGCACAGTATGTCTCAAGCAGTAATGTGGGTGCCACCATGTGTTAGCTGGTGTGCGCACGGAAGATGCCATCTGTCCCAGTTTCTTCCTTTGAAAGCTAATCTGTGATGAAGGCTGTGGGTCCCATTTTTAATGTGTTTCATATTATAAATGATGCGGATTGCGACAGATGTCATAGGCAAAGGCCACCCGAGCATAAAGACACAGTTTTAAGGGCTTTGTGGAGGAAGACATGTAGATAGTTTTGAAGGCTGTAGAATGTGACAAGTGTCATTTTCCTATTGACTTTTGAGAGATAAAGGAGTTTCTTGTATTGATATGGACGCTGCCATCTGTCACAGTAAAGTTTCAAGTTTCAAGTGCACGGGTCTCGCCATGTGTCTATGTCTTAATGAAGGAGTTGTGCCACATATATTTTTCCCCAGCTAATGAGCGTGCAAGAGGAGATGGCCGTTTTAGATTTGGAGGATCATAGCCACCGAAGACTTCCAGTTATCTTTAGTTCTGTTGGGCCGTTTGAGATTCGGTTGTTACAGACAATCTAGAGTAAGATCTTAGGTTATAAATATGTAATATTTGTAATAGATCGAGACACATATATAAAGAGAATGATTATTTAAAAGATGCTATTAAGAGCACCTTTAGGGGATCAGTAAAGAGACTAACTCGGGGTGAAAGCTCACAGAGTGTCCAATCTCTATCTAGATATCAAGTAGCTCAAATTCAGATGGATACACTTGTCACAGTACTCCAGAACTGGCATACCAACATGATGCATTGGCTAAACCAATTTTGGGATAATTATTCTCAAAATTATAAAGCAATCCAAGAGCATGAGAGGCTTGACAAAAGGTTGCAGGAGAAACTCAGTGAGACATGTGACAAAGACACTTTTGATGTTACAGGTACCTCCAGTGCAAAAGATTTGATTGTGTAGCATCAGAAGTTTTATGACCAACTTAAGACTAATGCCAAAGAATGTGTTGAAGCCTCTAAGGAAGGAGTGCCCACATTGTTCAAGAGCGATAAAGAATTAAAAAGCAAAGAAGAATGGAGCAGAGATTGCCAAGCAATATTGCATGAAGCTTTAGGAGCTCTTAAGGACAAAGACTCTACATCTGGGGAAGCTTGCAAGCATTTGGAGAGGATGGTTACGATGGATGTGATCACAAGGAATGCCATTGAATTTACTGATTCACATCGCAGCTAGGAGTACTTAGACCATATTGCTTAGTTATACTTGTGGTTGAATAGGGCCTACGCATTGTTGTTTTATGGTTGTTATTTTAATCTTGTCAATTCCCAAAAGACTTCTTGGAGAGTTATGTCTCTTCACAAGCATTTCTATATAAGTTTGAACACTTGATGCTGAATTATCATGAGCAGTAGAATAAAAAACATGAAATTTACAATGTTTCTCAAAGACCATGTTGCAAGTATCTTATTGAAGAAGTAAATTGAAGTTCTCTGATTCTGTGGTTTTATTCTGGCATCAATTGTTTGTTGAAGTTACTCAATTATATGGTTGTCTCCGTTTCAGTATTTCCTTGTTATTCAAATTAATATATCAAGTATATAGTTAATTTGTTAGTACACATTTGCTGTATCTGTGTGATTGGGTTAATTGGTTTCCATAGAGGAATTAAAATCCTTCTGATCAGTCATAGTAACCCAGAAGTGTTAGTTTGGATTACTAAGAAGAATCATATAATTAGGATTGACATTCTGTCTCTAAGTTGATATTATCTATTATCTTGCATATTTCATTCAATTGGTTCCTTCAAGAAAGGATTAAATTACCTTCTGGTGAATAACAAGAGATCTGGTTATATTGGTTGGATTATTAAGAAGAGTTTGTCAGTCATTTCCTTGCACGTTTATACAAGTTATAAACCAAATATTGCACCAAACAGTTAGAATTACTGCCCAATATAAGCCACTAGTCTTAGTCCTTCATTTGACTCTGTTTACCCAACAAGGTACTGGTCTTATTTCAATTCATCATTTAAATCCTTTTATTTGCACAATCATAAAATTCACCTTGATATTGCTTATACAATTTTTACCAGCCATTCATTAGATATTAGAATTAGTTAGCAAGCTTTCATCTATCCTACCCCATTTGCCACTGTAGGTAAATTCATTTACTTAGTCAAAATAGTTGCATTCAATCTGCTTTAATTTCCAAGGTTTACCCACCTAGGTGTAGTAGGACTTAAAGTGTAGGAAATCATCAAACCCTAATGGTTGATTTCATTGAGTTAGTTCAAAAATGTTGCAAGTCTGATCATAGAGCTTGGCATCCTCTCAGGGCTTGAAACCTGCATTTTTGAGACCTAACAAATTGGTGACTTTGCTGGGGAAAACTTGAGAAAATCCAGTAGCAGGGCATCTTGCCTTATAGAGTCATTAAAACTTTCAAATCAAGTCTTCAAACAAAGATTCATAATTGTGAAATTTACACTCCCCATTCGAGTCTACCTTAACAAATTGGTGACTCTACTGGGGACACAAATAAAAGACCTTAGTAACAAACCATTCGTTTTATATAGTCATTTCAGAAACTTTAATTTGGTAACTCTACTGGTAATAAGAATCCAGAAAGATAATTTATAAACTTTTCCTATTTATAAAATAGGTGGCGACTCTAGTGACTGTTATAACAGAAAATTGATACCAAATGGATGGTAGGAGATCCAAGATGGAAGGCAAGAAATTGCAGTCATCTCTACCAATTAGAAATAGTTCCAAGAGAAATGAAACATCAAATTATGCTCACCAGGATAATAATCAAGAGGCTTAAGAGGATAATGCAGAGCAAACTATTACAATTCACAATAAATTTACACCTCTGCATGATTCAAACAAAAATCTCAATGGGGTAAATGATGACGTATTGGCAAAATACAGACCAAGTCCTCAAGAACAACTTGAGTGTGAAGCATGGGCCAAGAGGGAAATAGAGCAAATACAAGCTGACTATGATTTTAAAATGTCATTACAACAAGGAGAAGGGGTAAAACATGGATTCTCAACTCAAGAAAGCCCAAAGAATTCTGGAGGTATGAATCAAGCACAACAGGATCTGCTCAGGGTCCAGGAAAAACTTGAAATGATCAAGATAGAGGAAACTAAAAGGTTGTTGCAACAAGAGATTCAACAGATAAAGAGTAGGGCTAAAACAACCCCCCAAAATATGTACCTCCACATAGGGGAAACACTTAAAGGAATCCACAGCCAAATTTACACCAAAATATAGGTGGTGCTTCAAATTCACAAGTATTCGGAAGCCATCAAAATGCCATTCCCAAAGTTCCTAGACCACTTCCCATGCACAACACCCATCAACAAATGGCTAATCCTTACCCACCCCCTGGCCAACAATATTATAGACCACAAAATCCTTACATAAACCCACAGTAGCAATATGCTTATCATCAGCCTCTAGGTGGATATAATTACTATCCTAATCCACCACCCATGAATTTTCCACCTCAAAATCTTGCAAACATATGTAGCCAATTTGATCTAACCGGGTATCAGTTGTATCCCTATCCTATGGACAGTAATTGGAGAAATATAGTTCCCAAGTTTACTGGGAACAATGCAATATCAGCTGAAGATCACATCAGAAGCTTCAATGCTTTCGTACAAGATATTGGTATGGACTGGGAAGATATTAGAATGAGGTTATTCATGATGTCCCTGATTGAAGATGCAAGAGACTGGTTCAATAGTTTACCTGATGCTTCAATCAGTTCAATAACTGATTTCCACAATCAATTCAAGGAACAATATGACAATCAATATGCCCCTGAGTTTGCATTGCACGAATTGATAAGCATCCAGAAAGACCAGAATGAATCAGTGTATGACTTCAATATAAAATTTTCCAAATTACACAACAAGGTACCACACGGATCCAAACTGTCTGATCCAACAACATTGAGCATTTATATGAAAGCATTTGATCCCAAGATAGGGTATGAACTTAGAAATCGGTGCCCTACGACCCTGGCTGAAGCACAGAAAGTGGCATTAACTATTGAGAACAATAGGAAAGCTGCAAGTATGGTTAGTAAGAGAGATAACCCTAGAAATCCTCAGAACCCAAACGTTCAATAGACTAAACAAGAAGGTCAGCATAGGAATGAAAGGCCCAGGTTGCATGATATGCCATATAATCCAAATTGGAAAGATGGGAGACCCATTGATAACAGTAGAAAGCAACATTATGGAAAGGATACCCCTGACCCTCTAAAAAGAAATATGGCACATGGTTGAAGATAAACCTTGGTGTCTGGTATGCAATTTACCACATTCACCTGAGTATTGTGAGGTGGCTAAAATAGTACAACAAGAAATGTTGTACAATTATAACATAGATAATCACACTATAAACATGATGCAAGATACACCATATTTGTTGACTAAAGACTATTCTTCTACAGAGGAAGAGGGATATGAATATGATGTGGGAAACCAGAGACATCATATCAATATGGGAGAACAAGTGTTCTTAGATCAGGAGGATGGTTATGAGGAACCTACCTATTATAATAATCATCCATATGATCAATGGAGAAAGCCCACTGAAAATGAAAGAGAGTCTCTTACAATAGCTGCAATAGCTCAAGCTAAAAATGCCTATAACTTAAGGAACCAGATAGTGAACGTTGAACAAGGAACACCTGGGAGTGTATTTATAAAAAATTAGAATTACAAAAAGAATAATGCAAAGTCATCATTCAAAGAGCCAGAAAAGGGTGACAAAAATAAAGAAAAATCACAAAGTCAAGAAAAGGAAAATATAAAAACAAAAAAGAATGATCAAACTATGGCCCATTCATTTGACATTGCTCATGCAATGGTAAAAATATGAGTTCCACTTTTAGAAATGATGAAGATAGACAAATACATGAATACAGTAGTTAAACTGATTTCAGATATACCAAGTCAAAAACATAAAGGATCTGAAAATAGAACAAACAATGTGCACCAAGAAACATTCCAAATGCCTGAGGTATACCTAGGTGATACATTGACAAAAAATCCCTCACAGGTGGACCCTTTCTACACTACATTATTGATCAAAAACAGGATAGTGAGGAACTGCATGATTGATTCAGGTGCTACCATGAACATCATGCCAATAGCAGTTATGAAAGAACTGGGAATGTGGGTTGACACTACATTTGGTAGGTGTTATGTAATGGATAACAGATCCATCCCAGTCGTTGGTATTATGAGGGATGTGGAGATAAAACTTGCCTCATACCCTAAAGCAACTTATAACATTGATATTACTGTGGTTGACATCCCACCATATTATGGAATGCTTCTATCGAGATAATGGGCTACCATGGTAGGAGGGAATGTCCAATTGGACTTATCATATGCCACAATACCAGTGGGAGGCAAAGAAATCAAGCTGTACAGGGAGCCAAGGTATGAAAATATTATAGAACGCTTATATCAACATCAAATAAATTTCTTCTGTGATACAGATTTGGGAGCCTTGAAGGTTGAGAAAAATCATCCAGAATTACAAAATACTGATCCAATACATATTGAATCTAAGAAGGAAGAAAATGATGTATGGAAGATGTATTTTGATGGTGCATGCAGCAAAATGGGAAATGGGGCCGGAGTAGTATTTATTTCACCAGGAGGTAAAAATTTCAAATACTCTTTTCTATTAACATTTGAATGCACAAACAATGTGGTAGAGTACGAGGCTTTGCTCATTGGTTTGAATATAGCCACAAAGCATAAAATAAAAAAGTTAGCTGTATATGGTGATTCTGAATTGGTTACTTCCCAAGTGAGAGAGAAATACCTGTCAAAAAACAAGAGGTTGAAATAGTACAGGAACGCAGTATGGGATGATATTGAGTTATTCGATGCCTTTTCAATCAACTGGATTGATAGGTCAAAAAACATTATGGCAGATTTTCTAGCGAACATCGCATTAAAAAGGGATGATGTCACATTAGGAGGCATTACAGAGGTTGAATTCAAAACCAGACCCACCATCCCAGATAATATACATAACTGGCAAGTGTTTGATAACAATGCTGATATAATCAACTTCCTGCATTGTGCTGATCATTATGAAAGTCAAGAGATTGATTTTAAGGCATTTGTAGAAGAACATGATGGGAAGGAAACCCTTTTTGGTCAAGAGATAGTTCAGTTGAAAACAAATAAAATACCTAAGGGACTTATAGCATTGGAAAAAGTATTTGATGGACATGATAGATTTAAAATGAAAGACACACCAATGGTGCAAAATCATCTTGAAGAGATTAATTTGGGGACACAGGCAGCCCCAAAGAATGTATATATTGGAAAGAATCTTAACCCCAAAATCAGGAGCATGATCATCAACTTACTTAGGAAGTATAGGCACGTATTTGCCTGGTCATATGATGATTTAAAAGCATATAGAGAGGATCTGTTTCAGCACGAAATACCACTAAAACCAGATGCTAAACCATTCAGGCAAAAACAAAGGCCTATCAATCCTACATTAGCTCCTAAGATGCTAGAAGAGCTTACAAAATTAAGGGATGGAGCTATCATTAAACCCATCAGACATTCCTCTTGGGTTTCTAATTTGGTTCCTGTCAGGAAAAAGAATGGTGATATTAGATTATGTGTCGACTTCAGGAATTTAAACAAGTCTTCTCTTAAGGATAACTATCCCCTCCCTAATATGGAAGTAATATTACAAAAGGTTATTGGATGTGAACTGTTGTCAATGATGGATGGCTTCTCAAGTTACAATCAGGTGAAAGTCAAAGAATTAGAGCAATTTAAGACTGCATTCACCACTCCATGGGGAACATATGTTTATTTAAGGATGCCATTCGGACTCACTAATGCTGGAGCAACATTCCAAAGAGAAATGGATGTGGCCTTTGCTGACTTGATTAATAAAATCATGATAGTATATCAAGATGACTTGACAGCATATTCAAAAAGGGTTGAGGATCATTGTGCACATTTAGAGCAAATATTTATTAAAGTCTTAAAATATGGGATTTCATTGAATCCTAAGAAGTGTCATTTCGCAGTGACAGAGGGGAAGTTGCTTGGTTACATAGTCTCAAAAGATGGAGTGAGAATAGATCATGAGATAGTAAAAGCAATTGACCAAGTCCCTATCCCTAAAAATGTGAAAGCTATACAGTCATTTTTTGGCCAAATTAACTTTGTCAGGAGGTTCATATCAAATTTTGTAGAAATTATTACTCCCATATCTAGAATGTTGAAGAAAAACTCAGAAGTAAAATGGACAACAGAAACAATAGAAGCATTTGACATTATCAAGAGGGCAATTAAAGAAGCCCCTATCCTGATATCCCCTAATTTCAGTAAACCATTCTAACTGTTTTCATTTGCCTCATATCATACAGCTGCAGCAGAACTATTGCAGAAAAATAATGGACATGAACAACCCATCTCATTTTTTAGCAAATCTCTCCAAAATGCAGAATTGAAATATGACATTGTTGAGAAACAGGCATATGCATTGGTCAAGGCAATTAAAACTTTTAGGCCATACTTGGTAGGATCTAAAATCAAAGCATATGTACCTAATGCTGCAATAAAAGATGTATTGGTCCAAATGGAAGTCACAGGTAGAAGATGCAGATGGATCAATAGAATTCAAGAGTTCAATATTGAAATCCAGATCACTAAACTAGTGAGAGGACAGGGTCTTGCTAGGTTGATGGCTGAAAGTAATCTTGAGGCTACTCAGATATGTAGTGCTAATAATGTTGATAATACAAGTTCTGGCATTGAGCATACTCCATGGTACACTGACATTATATATTATCTAAAGCACATGAAATGTCCTGAGGGGTATGATGATAACAAAAGAAGGACACTCAAATTACAGGCCTTAAAATATGTATTTATTGATGGAGATCTTTATTGGAAGAATAGAGATGGAATTCTACTATTATGCCTAGATGAGCATTAATCAAAACATATCATGAAAGAGTTACATGAAGGCATGTGTGGAGGTCATTTTTCAGCAAAGACTATAGCCCACAAGATCCTGAGGGCTCGATACTATTGGCCTAAAGTTTTTAATGATTCATATCATTACACTAGGAAATGTGAAGCATGTCAGAAATTTTTAGGAAAGTTGAATTATCAGGGAGCATTGCCCTTAAAACCCATGCAAGTGGAGGCTCCATTCTATCAGTGGGGTATTGACTTCATAGGAGAAATTATGGAAAAGTCAAGTGGTGGACACAAATGGATTTTAGTGGCAACTGATTACTTCACAAAATGGGTGGAGGCAATTCCAACCAAACAAGCAACAAGCAGGGTGGTGATTAACTTTCTGATGGAAAATATTATATTCAGATTCGACACTCTAGTAAGGTTAATTACGGATAATGGAATGTGTTTTAGATCTGATGAATTCAAAAATTTCTGTAGTACACATGGCATCACTGTGTCCTACGTTGCCCCTTATCATCCACAAGCAAACAGACAGGCAGAATCCAGCAACAAAAGGCTTCTGAAAATTATAAAAAGAATGTTGGATGGAAACAAGAAAGCATGGGATTCAAAGTTAAGAATGGTGGTATGGGCTGATAGGATTACTATTAAAAGAGCAATTGGAAGATCTCCTTTTGAACTAGTATATGGAACACAAGCAAGAATACCATTAGAAAATCTACTACCATTTTACAAGTTTATTCTTCAGGAAGACTTAAACATTCCTGAACCAATGGAGGAAAGGCTAGAACATCTTGCAGAACTTGATGAAACAAGGAGACTAGCCCAAAGACAAAATGTCAAGTTGCAATCACAAGTTAAATACCTTTTTGACAAAAAGGCCAAAGACAGGAAGTTTGAGATAGATGACTTAGTACTGATGTGGAATGCTAGGTGCCAAGAGAAATGAAAACATGGAAAGTTTGAAGCTTTATAGCTAGGTCCTTTTGTTATAACTGGCAAAGGAGGTTATGACTCTTACTATTTGCAAAACATGTCTGGAGAAGAGCCGGAACTGCCTATGCATGGGCAATATTTGAAGCCTTTCTTTTCATAATCATGCATGAAGAGGATTGAGTGTTGCCAGTGCATGGACAACCCTTAAGTAATTATCAAAATACTTCTATTCCATGCACAGTAGTCTAGGAAAATAAAAAGAGATTAGGATCTGCCAGTACATGGACAGTCCTAAGAATCTCTATATAAAAAATAAATAAATATAAAAAAAATCCATGAACAGTAGTATAGGATCATCCCAATTCCCCATCATGTTCGCCTCCACTTCCCATTATCATAAAACCGTCATCCCAAATAAATAAAGCATATGGTCTACTTCCCCAAGAGATCTCAATTCTTGTTATACTCACAAGGAGTATACATCCCAGACAGAGCCATTGTTGGGACATGAAAATTTAAAATTTTCTCATCTTTATACCCAATCATGTCTAACCAAACCAAAAAATATTCTGCCCAAAACCAGAATAAACAACTGATATATCCCATAAAATCCTATGACTTTTATCACAAATAATGTAAACGGCCTCAAATTATTAACATCGGCAAGACCTCATGTTAGTCATACCGATCCATGAGAAACTTGTTGAAATGGCTATTGACATGACAATAGGGGTCAGGGAGAAGATTTTAATGATCACCGATGGAGAAAATGATACCGATGGCCTTTCATTGGAGAGAAAGTTACCAGTCACGCCGATCGATATAAGATGTTACTATCGACGAATACTCTACAAGCCCTTTTGACAGTATAAATCATGCCGATGAGAAGAGTTATGATGATGTGGCATTTCACAATGATCAAGAAGATTGAAATGCTCGAACAATTAATTGCAGACAAAGAAGAAATCCTCTGAGATAACATTTAAAATCATTGCAATTAAGTTTGACATAATTGTTTGAGAAGAGCAAGCAAGCAGAGACTTGAAGCAGAAAATAGGGGAATTCAATTAGAGCCACCGATAACAGAGCATCAAACTCTACATTTTGTTTCAGTCGCAGCAAGTTCGCGGGTCTCTTTTGTTTCTATGCGAGTTTCAAAGGAATCACTACGTGAAATAATGCGCTGCAAGGAAGCCACCAAGTGTCAAGCCATAGTTAAAGCCACTAAATATTAATTTTTGTGTGGAGCGCGCCACGTAGCAAATATTTTCAATGTTTCAAGTTTCAGCTTTGCTGCGGGTGTCGCCACGTGTAGCATGCGGAGGTAGTCCCTAAAATTCTTTGTTTTGTGCAGAGTTTGCCATGTGTCTCTTTATTTAGCTGTGGAAGTTGCCGCGTGTTTCTTTCCATATCATGTTTGATGCTAGTAAAGAGGATGGTGGGCCATAGTATGTTTCAAGTTCCAAGCTGCGGAGAATACCATGTGGTGGTCGCAGAGATAGAGTTATTTTGTTTATGCCCCTTTTTAGTGAGAAACTTAAATATTTTAAAGTGATGTGGGTTGCGCCAAGTGTCAGCTTCTGTGAGGAGTTTCAAAAGCACAGTATGTCTCAAGCAGTAATGTGGGTGCTGTGACGTGTTAGCTGGCGCACACGTGGAAGATAACATCTGTCCTAGTTTCTTCCTTTGAAAGCTAATGTGCGATGAAGGCTGTGGGTCCCATTTTTAATGTGTTTCATATTATAAATGATGCGGACTTCGACATATGTCATAGGCAGAGGCCACCTGAGCATAAAGACACAGTTTTGAGGGCTTTGCAGAGGAAGACATGTAGATAGTTTTGAAGGTTGCAGAACGTGACAAGTGTCATTTTCTTGTTGACTTCTGAGAGATAAAGGAGTTTCTCGTATTGATATAGATGCTACCATCTATCACAGTAAAGTTTCTAGTTTCAATCGTGCGGGTCTCACCATGTGTCTATGTCTTAATGAAGGAGTTGTGCCACATATATTTTGCCCCAACTAATGAGCGTGCAGGAGGAGATGACCATTTTAGATTTGGAGGATCGTAACCGCTGGGGACTTCCAATTATCTTCAGTTCCGTTGGGCTGTTGGAGATTCGGTTGTTACAGACAATCTAGAGTCAGATCTTAGGTTATAAATATGTAATATTTGTAATAGATCGAGACACATATATAAAGAGATGATTATTTAAAAGATGCTATTAAGAGCACCTTCGGGGGATTAGTAAAGAGACTAACTCGGGGTGAAAGCTCACAGAGTGTGCAATCTCTATCCAGAGATCAAGTAGCTCAAATTTAGATGGATACACTTGTCACAGTACTCCAGAATAGGCATACCAACATGATGCATTGGCTGAACCAATTTTGGGATAATTATTCTCAAAATTATAAAGCAATCTAAGAACATGAGAGGCTTGACAAAATTTTGTAGGAGAAACTCAGTGAGACACGTGGCAAAGATACTTCTAATGTTGCAGGTACCTCTAGTGCAAAATAATTTATTGAGCAGCATCAGAAGTTTTATGACCAACTTAAGACTAACTCCAAAGAATGTGTTGAAGCCTCTAAGGTAGGAGTGCCCACATTGTTCAAGAGCGATACAGAATTAAAAAGCAAAGAAGAATGGAGCAGAGACTGTCAAGCAATATTGCATGAAGCTTTAGGAGCTCTTAAGGACAAAGACTTTGCATCTGGGGAAGCTTGCAAGCATTTGGAGAGGATGGTTACGATGGATGTGATCACAAGGAATGCCATTGAATTTACTGATTCACATCGCAGCTAGGAGAACTTAGACCATATTGCTCAGTTATACTTGTGGTTGAATAGGGCCTAAGCATTGTTGTTTTATGGTTGTTATTTTAATCTTGTCAATTCCCAAAAGACTTCTTGGAGAGTTATGTCTCTTCACAAGCATTTCTATATAAGTTCGAACACTTGATGCTGAATTATCATGAGCAGTAGAATAAAATACATGAAATTTACAATGTTTCTCAAAGACCATGTTGCAAGTATCTTATTGAAGAAGTAAATTGAAGTTCTCTAATTCTGTGGTTTTATTCTGGCATCAATTGTTTGTTGAAGTTACTCAATTATATGGTTGTCTCCATTTCAGTATTTCCTTGTTATTCAAATTAATATATCAAGTATATAGTTAATTTGTCAGTACACATTTGCTGTATCTGTGTGATTGGGTTAATTGGTTTCCATAGAGGAATTAAAATCCTTCTGATCAGTCATAGTAACCCAGAAGTGTTAGTTTGGATTACTAAGAAGAATCATATAATTAGGATTGACATTCTATCTCCAAGTTGATATTATCTGTTATCTTGCATATTTCATTCAATTGGTTCCTTCAAGAAAGGATTAAATTACCTTCTGGTGAATAACAAGAGATCTGGTTATATTGGTCGGATTATTAAGAAGAGTTTGTCAGTCATTTCATTGCATGTTTATACAAGTTATAAACCAAATATTGTGCCAAATAGTTAGAATTACTGCCCACTATAAGCCACTAGTCTTAGTCCTTCATTTGACTCTGTTTACCCAACAAGGCACTGGTCTTATTTCAATTGATCATTTAAATCCTTTTATTTGCACAATCATAAAATTCACCTTGATATTGCTTATATAATTTATACCAACCATTCATTATATATTAGAATTAGTTAGCAAGCTTTCATCTATCCTACCCCATTTTCCACTGTAGGGAGATTCATTTACTTAGTCAAAATAGTTGCATTCAATTTGCTTTAATTTCCAAGGTTTACCCACCTAGGTTTAGCAGAACCTAAAGTGTAGGAAATCATCAAACCCTAAAGGTTGATTTCATTGAGTTAGTTCAAAAATGTTGCAAGTCTGATCATAGAGTTTGGTATCCTCTTACGGCTTGAAACCTGCATTTTTGAGACCTAACAGAACCTTAGAGGACCTAGGTTTAGATTATTATGGTATGTTATGCATCTTATTATTATTTGCTTTTAAAAAAAATTCCATTAATTTGACCAAATTTAGTGTCGTCCTTTGTGGTTTCTTGGCGGGGCGTTACATCAATTTACAAAATTATTGAAATTATTTGAAAAACTTAATGTTCCTATTAATTTTACTTGTGTAAATATTTTTTTTAAAATCCAAAAATAGTCTTTTGTAGATATAAAAATGTAGTTTTCAAAAACAAAATATTTGTATTTTTTTTAATTAATTTTACTTGTGTAAATATTTTTTAAATCCAAAAATAGTCTTTTGTAGATATAAAATTTAGTTTTCAAAAACAAAATATTTGTATTTTTTTATTTACACTAAAAGTCATCAACACCCAAATATAAGGTTGATAGTTTTCTCAAGAAAAGTAATAAAGTTTATCAAAACAATTGAAAAAATATGATCTAGTATAGGAGAGATATTGTGTCGAGATGATACAATTATTTTCTAGCTCAAATAAATAGTTAAGTCAAAATGTAGAGGCCCCTTGAAACAATTGTGTTTTCAGTACAAGAGACTTCAAGATTTATCAAAATAAAAAATTTAATACATGCACTAAAGTTTCAAGTTATCAATACGAAAAAAAAATTGAAGAAAAAAATTAAATTTATTATTAAAAAATGGACATATTAACCTCTTTTTAAAGTATTTTATCAGTGATTAAATTATTAAAATTTACATCCAAATAATTTTTTAATTTTAAAAAATATAGAAATAAATTTTGCTAAACAATCTATATTTCATTAACATTCTATTGCTAAAGGTTCAATGGAGCTGGAGCACTCGAGAAGGAAGTGTGAGGGAACAAGTTTGCATGGAGCATCCGAATGGTTGCAGGTAGATTTGTCGCTAGACGCAAGGTCTGATCACGACCTACCTTTTGGGCTGGACGGAGAGTCTGATCGTGACTTGCCTACTAGGTTGGGAGTTGTCCCTCATTGCATTGCTGGTGAAACCTTTTTTCTTTCTCATGGTGAGGGAGAAGCAGGGTGGGTAACTATTGAGTGGAAGACTAGTCTGCATTCTATCCTGGTTGAAGGGGGTACAATGGGATCTATGGTTTTTCCACCTGCTACTATTGAGAAGGTCCCTTTTGAGCCAACTCCTAGTGGAAATGTGACTCAGGGGATTCGAGGTTCTAGGCCTGGTGCCCTTGGCCACCGTCAAAGGTCATTTTTTGATGTTGTAATCAACTCTAGAGCTCAGGCACACTCATCACAAGCTAGGGTTAGGCCTATGCCTTGTGCACTCTTCTTCGATGGTGGTGTGTGGCCCCGAGGTTTCAGAAAATGAGGGTTTTTATATTAAGCGTGGAGTAAATTTATGTTTCAATGGTTTATGGCCCTCTCTCCCCAATCTACATAGCTAGGTCATGGAATCCTAGAAACCACTTGTGGTTTGACAGATGGAGCTTTATCCTAGTGCAAGGGGGTTCTTCATAGCAACTTTTACTTCCTATGAGGAGTGAGACTTAGTGCTGGATAGGGTTTGGTTGTGGGGTGAACATTCTCTTTCCATCAAACCATGGGCTCACTCCTTCAATCCTCTCACTGAGCCGCTTAATACTAGACCAATATGGGTTTGACTTCTGAATCTCCCTCTTCAGTTTTGGGAGGATTCTTGTTATGAGGACATTAACAATGCTATAGGTCATTTCTTAAAGGTTGATTCAACAACCTTAGATTTATGGCTTACTACAGTTACTTGCATATTAGTGGATATTGACATCTCTAAACCCCTCCATGGAGATATAGTTTTGATGGTTGGGATAGGCCATGGATGTAGCTGTTAGATTGAGAGTCTCCCCTTTAGATGCAAGAGATGTTTCTCTATTAGTCACTTGGCCTCTGGTTGTCCTCACTCTCACCGCAAGGGTTTAACAACTTGGTGGAAGAATGCACTCACTGATCATTTGACTGTTTGTGCTTCCCCGACGGATGGTTCCTCCCAGGAGGGCGGCCCTTCCCTAGAGGGAGATTCTTCCCAAGAGAATTTTCTTATCTAGTAATCTTTGCCCATCTTGCCTGCTCCCCTCGTGGAGCCTGTGGCAGATAGGGTGGTGGGTCTTTGGCTCCTTCCCGACACACGTCGTCTTCGCCTTGGCCTTCGGATCCCTTGTCGGCCCCGTCCACCCCAAATCATATTGCTACTTTGTCGGTCCCTGCTTCATCTTTTGTGTTGCTGACTTCTGTCTCAGTGTGAGTTCTCTTTAGCTACGACATCTGTTGAAGGTCCCTTCCTCTCGCCTCACTCTAATTATTTAAACTTAGAGTTTTCATGGACATTTGTTCCGAGAAAGAAGAAATGACTCCCTAAATCAATCGTTGCTTCGCGACCAAGGGTTAAGGGAGTTAGATTTATACCCTTGAGATCTGGTGTTGTTTAGATCCCTTGTTTTGTTTTACAGTTGGCCTGTTGTTTTGAGTTTATTTTTGTACTATTGTTGGTATGTTGGTGGCCTGTTTTACTCTGCCCTGAGGGCCTTTTTGTAGAGGGATCAACACCCTGGTTTGCTGCTTAATAAAAAACAATCTATATTTCATTATTTTACATCATCTCAAAATTCAAAACATATCATTTTTAGGTGATTCAAATTAAAAATTTAGATCAGTGTTGTTTATTTCCCTTAAATAAAAGAAGGGACACAGCTTTGAACTTTCACCCTAATATATTACTCATTGGAAAACCAACATATTGAAAAGGACATTCTGCACAAAGTTTTCCTTTGTTACTAAATTTCTTTTGCAAATATTAGTAAAACTTGAATGGTAGGTAGATGTTAATATTTGACATGAGTGAGGGCAAGATCATGATGGGCCAAACAATGACAATGGGGGAAAATGCATCTTAAAGATATCCAAAATCACATAACTTTTGTTAGGCTAAGATTTCTAACTCAAATTTAATTTTAAATGCAAAGTAAAATGGATATCAATTTTGGAAAGGAATATTCAGTTTGTAAAAAAATTAGTAGTCATTTCTTATTCACATATTTTCCCTCAAAAAATGCCTCAAGATTACATTGAAATCAGGTTTGGGAGTCCCAAACATGCAATTTCTATGCAATTTACGAGTTGAGAGTTCATCATAAAGTTTCCTCAACTTCCCCCTCAAATCTGACAAATATTTTTAATCAAATTTAATAAAATGAAAAGGGTTTATAAAGAAAACACTCAAAATTCTAAAAATATAATATAATCCTCATTACAATTTTAATACATAATTATTATTTATTTTTTACATACACTGTGTCTATATCCCTGATAGATATAAATTGAAAACCATCCATAACTTTCAAACTATGTGTCCTTTTTTAAATCTAAAAGGTGTCACACTCTAGGCTTCGTTGGGTATAGGTCTTTAAAAATAATTGAATTTCATATTTCTTATCAAGTTAAGTCAATCAAAAAATATTTTTAATGTTTTTAAAAAGCATTAAAAAATTCATAAAAATATGCATCAAATTTGCTCGTATGTCATTTTCTTTATATATATATGTCGATAAGGGCATAGTGTGTTGGTTAAAAATGTGGTCTTACTATCACACCACTAAGGTTCAAACCCTCGCTACGTTGTTGAGCTCGCAAGACTTGTGCCTCCACTGGGCCACTGAGCTCATGGGTTTGGACTACCTGTGTTAAAGAAGGAAAAAGGTGATAATGCATTGGGAAGAGGTTCCCTAGTTGTGGACTCTCTGGCTCGGTCCAGGCTAACAATTATTGAGTTTACCATACACACACACATATCAAACAACAAAAAGAATAGATTTTCCATGAATTTGCAGCCCTTGTGAGCAAGGGAGCTTTTTATACTAGTCTACCTATTGTATTTATTTACAATATTGGCTAAGGTTACATGCCATGGAAACATTACATTATCACTATTTTATGTGCCTATATTAAGACGTTGGAGACCACATTATATTATACCATTTCACCTTTTTCATCATCCAATCTGATGAAGCTTGAGCCATATGAGTCGTTAGAATCCTTAACCAGTCCTTTGTGACATGAGAAGGGAGAGTCATCTTCTAGTTAGGTTACATTCCTTTAGCTGAGGACATTAACTTCTTTTTCCTTTCCACCTTGGTCTAAATATCTAGAGAGGCTAAAGGATTAGCTGTAGGAGGAGAGATCAACCTCAATACACTAAAAGAGGGTATCCCCCTAACCATGAAGGGGATTTGTGGAGAAATAGGGCCAACAGGAGGGGAAGCCTTATTGGCCATAAGAGAGGAGGTACATGATGAGTCTAAAGAAGTAGAATAGGCATCGTCAGAAAAATAATCTTCCTCATAATTGGAGTTGATCACTGAGTGTCATGGCTCCACATCTATCCACTAAGTGGTTGTACTTGTGGAGACAACACAATTGTGAAGGAGAGGCCTTCGAGTATTTTGTGGCTTAATGACCACTTGCAAAGCAAGCTTGACACTTGAAGTCAATCCCTTCATAATCAAGTTGTTGAATCCTCTCCATGTTACAAACTTTTTAAAGCACATTTCAACAAGTACATTATTTGATAAATCAAAGCCAACAAGGAACTTGATAGAGGTGAAATTACACGACATTTGACTCACATCAAGAATAGAAATAAGATTACCCAAAGAAATTTTGATGGATGAGAGATGTTTCTCTATCTGGAATTGGAGCAAGAGGTTCAACAACTTCACCCAAATTGGAGATAGAGATAAGGATTATGTAAGGGAGTTAAAATTGGGGTGTTAAGGTTAGTTCCCAACAGAGCCTTATCCCAGATCCAAGGGTCATTGTAAAGTAGGGATCCTTATGCTTGATGCATTCACACACAATTAGAAACCCACCTTTAGCACACAACATTTTTATGTCCTTTTAACCAAGGGTTTCTAGTGAGTACTCAACCAATCATGCAATGCAACCAAGTTGGGCCAAAAGTGTTAAAACTTATAAACAATGATGAGTTTTTAAAACTTGTTTTTATACTTGGTGACATCTTCTCCAAACACAACCATAATAATTTGATTTGCATGGGTTCATTCAATGGCTATATGCTTCCATGTTGGTGGTAGTCAGAAGAGGCATTAAGTCATGCTCTAACATGTAGGGTCAAGAAGTTGATGGTAAAGTAGTTTTGACTATGCTAGAGACATAATCTCTCTCACATGAAACCTTTACACTCAATCCAATGTGTGTAACCAACCACCATTTAAACCCTTAGGGGGAATACCAACAACAAAAAGGTGAGATCTTGCAAAAACATGAAGAGATCCCTTTTTAATAGGTAGATATCCCTCACAATAGCCATTCCCAATGGACCACACACCCTTGGAAATGCCTTCGCCCAGTGTCGACAAATCTGTGGGAGAAAAAGATTGAGGCACAACCCTAGAGGCAAAGGTTGTCATAGTTGATGGAGGGTGAGTGGCAAAAGATGCTGTAGTTTTCAATAGCGACATGTTCTAATAGAAGCAAATGTTAACCCAAAATAGAATTTAATTATAATAATAGTGCCATTTACTTATATATAAATTTTGATGAAAAAAATATTTTTTTGTTCATAATTAGATTGGCCAGAATGACACCTAGTTTTTTTAAAAAAAATTGTACTGTCTCTTTGAAATATCTAATTTTCACCAAATTGATTTGAAAATTTTAAAAAAATACTAGTCCATGACTCTTTAAATTTGTCATGTGAAGTTTTTTATAAAGGGTAAAAAATAGGTTTTTGAAAGGGCCTCAACCTTTCTACAAGCAGAGAACTTACAACAATATAGAAACAAAACTATAGTGATGCAACAACCAAGTTGCCACCAAAAGATAATAGACCAAACACCAAAAGGTGAAAACCCCCAAAAGAAACCCAACAAGATTGGTACAAAAAACAAGCCAAACCCAAAGAAGTTAAAGTTGGTTCATAGCCACAACTACTTCCCACTCTTCTTGCAAGAAGTCCAGATGTTGCTTCGGAAAGCCCCCCCCCCTCTCTCTTCTAGTTCTTGAACTGTGCCCAACATTATTAGGAGCAAACTTCAACTTCTCATTTAGCAGCTTGATACTTTTAGCACTATTCTTAATTGTGGTCTTACTTACTTCCACCACTCTCTTAAGGTTGGCTTTGATATTTTGCAAATATTTTTCCAAAGAACAAATCCTTTCCTCTTGTTTAGTGTTCTCAACCTTCAACTTGCTAATTTCTTGCATAGCTTCCCAGTATTTAAAAATCAATTTCTCCTCCTCCACAAGTAACAACTCATCACCATTAAACTTATTAACCATAAGATAAGTTTTGAGGTTCAACTTGTTAATTTCAATGAAGAACCATTTCAATATTTTGTGATGGATTGCAACTTCCCCATTCAAGCCTATCATTTTTCCTACTAACATGCTAACCACTAAAGCAACATTAGTAATAGAGAAGGAGGGGCATGAGAAACCTACAAGTTTAGAAGATGGTCCAGGGCACAAGCCTTCCACTTCAACGAATTTATCCCCCACTCCCATATCACCCATGCCAAGTACCTTTATTTTGCCTTTTGGTTGGGAATTTAAGCCCTCCTCCTATAAAGTGTTAACATTCTCACCTGAGTCATTCACCACCTTGGCCTTCCCTTTATCCACAACCCTACTAAGGGGAGAGGAACTAGGAGTACCCTCACAACTACCAATCTTCTCACTACTCTACACATATGGAGAGTCTAGACCAAAGGAGCTATTCCCTTGAATAGGGGTACCACTGACCTATGTGTCAACTTGACTCTCCTCCAAGGAGGAATCCACCACCATGAGAGAGGGTCTTGACCTCTTTCTATGATGAGGGGGTTTAGCAATGAGGCTAGCACTACCAAACCTTAAGGCAAGCTAGGGATTTAAAGCAATAGCATGTTTAATTAATCAAAATGATATGGGACTAAGGGAGGGGGGTTGAACCGACACCATAATAGAACTCCAAAACAGAATACTCAAGGGAGGACAAAATGAAGAATAGGAAGCTTACCAACAATTTGTGACAAAAATGGTTCAAAGGCATGAAGTGGTAAGAGTATAGAGCTTTGAAATGACCTTCCAAGGTCGCGTACCTCATCAAGTGTAGGGTCACCTCATCCTAGGGCTGGGCCACTAAAGATCTTGCATACACAGATTGAAGCCTCTTCAAATTCTCCCTCTCCTTCAAAAAAGTACCCATGACATCCTCTCCAAAACACTTGTCCTGGTACACATTTCTCCCCTCCATGGATAAGCTCATAATTTGGGCAATTAACTCCTCAGTCACCTCAATAACCCAACCGTGTATCTTAACTATCCTTGCGCACCAATTCTTTGCAAACTCGACTAAGATAGTGGGATCATAGCCATTAATATGTTCCATATACATTGTTCGACAACTTTTTTGTATAACTCACCAAACCTTTGCATTCTTATTCATTGTATCATAGCTAATGGGTGTCACCCTATAGTGGTCCCCTCCCATATTACCAACAAGCAGAGACAACAAAGAGCAATGGGTCCCCTACCTTCAAAACTTTCTATGGGTCCCTTATTTCCAACAATTAGCCTTGAAATCATACACCTCAACTTTTGAATTATGTGTATGATTCCACTCAAGGCTATGATATCCCCACCAAACATGACTGTGGAGGTTGTCATGTGAATTTACCTAAGTCTATTTTTAGCGTTTATATTGTCACTTAAAGGTGTTGTTTGGTCCATAATGATCTTGCACTCACCCACATGCATTTCATATTTGTTGGTTATATGATTGTGAGTTTTGTCTTTTCCTTGGAGTTATATGTCTACTTTTATGTGCTCTCATAAATATTTTTTATTTTTTTGTTCTCTTTTGACCATGCATGTAGATTTGTGTACATTATATGTAATTTACTGTAATGACTTTTTTCATGGTTGTTCGCATACAAATGTAAATTTAAATATTTAAGTAGCTTAGTACAATTCAGAATGAAACCTTTTGTTTTATTACAAGCAAATAAACAAAATATATGTTTGTCTATGACTTAAAAAAAATTACTATGTTTTTGAAAATATATAATGTGTGGGTTGTTTGAGAGTTTGCATATAGAACAATTTTATCAAGAAGTAAATTTTGGGTTGAAAGCTTACATATAAGTGTGCTCTTTTTGTTGCCTTCAAACTTATATAAATATTTATATAGTTAGGTATCAAGCATACACAGGGAAGGCTAGACAATTTTTTTTGTCATCTTTTCATTTGGAAATTAGAGATTTGGCTTTTGATGTCCTTTAGGGAAAATGGGTTTGTAAGACATGTTTCTAGATTTAAAATAAACTCTCTAGGATTAGTTTAATTTTTTTTAAATATCTTTGTAGGGGAGTCCATAAAGAGGTAGACCAACAAGCCCATTACTCTAAACAATGTAATGGGTGTGACACTAACATTTGTTGTTCTATGGGGAAATAAGACTTTAGTGAGAAAATATTTTAGATGAAGAAGAGGAGTTAGGGTATCCTCACAAAGCATCAATATAGACACACTTACTACATGGATATTTAGAATCTCTTCCAATTATGGAAGATGCACATCTAGTTAAAACATCATGCACTCACTATATGTAAATATGTGATTAAACAAATCCATCAAATATTAAATCACTTCACGACACTATTAATGTGAAAAATCAAATGCATTTTAATGTTTTTGGACTTATATGAAGTTGTTACATACTATTAATTTAGTTAAAAATTAATGCTCATCTCTTTCTTAACAAAGTATACAATTAGCTACTTCTTTAATCTATTTGAATCACACTGTGCATAGAATCATGTCTCCTCCAAGATGTCAATAACACCATAGTAAAACTAAAACCTTTCACACCTACTACACTTGCACTCTACATATATTTATATTACACCTATTGGCATGCCCATTACATCTTCCACTACAATTGCTAGGTGAATATAAACTTAAACTAAGCTTGAATTAGACACATAGCCCATTCTAAATAAATGAAGCATGTGGATGAAATAAACTTACTGGAAGTAAAAATGAAAGCATGAGAACTGGTACTGCAAAGGCCGATATAAGAACACATGGCAAAAGGTATGGAAATCTACAATTTCATAGTTTAGATTTCTAGTGAGTAATATTTACAAATATGATTGACGATTCACATACAAAAATTTCAATTAAAAAAAAAAACTATCAAAATGTAAATGAACAAATTTACCTTTCCCAAAGAGAATCTGTTGAGAAAATGTATGGATACTTTTGTGCAGGCTATATCACAAATAAAACAATAACCATTAATAAATGATATGAAAACACACTAGTTAAATTATTAAACTAATATACACTTTAGATACCATATTATATTTATCCTTAATAATTATTTTATTATTATTTATTAATTACGTTTATCAACTAATTATATTATTTTTATTTAAATTTAGTTTATCATGTTTATAAAATATGAATTTATTTAATTTAATAATTAATATTAAAATATTCATCTTCTTTTTATTAGTTAAAATAATAATAATTTTTTTTCAAAATATCACATTTATTTATTATCCTTAAACTATTAGAAAAAAAAAAATAAATGACACAATATCACTTTAAATTATTATAATAAAGTCAATTGAAACCTTATTTCTAAATAACGTTTTTAATAAGATTTGTAAAGGATAAAACCTCATCTTTAATTATATCATTTTCTAAAAATAAAATACATTTACATAAAACTTAAATATTATGAAAAATGTGTAATAGTTTTTTAAATAGTAAATACATTTATTTATAATAGTAAAAGTATATTTTTTGTTTTTATTTTGGATTAAAAGTGTTATATTTTAGATGTAAAAATTGATAATTAATTCAAGTCTTGATTGAACTTGATTCCATACATCTCAATAATCTCGATTTGACTTGCAAATTCTTCATTCCTTGACATGAGTCAAATCTATGGTGCAATTTTCAATCTAGTTTAGAACTACAACTACATTTTTTACCATTAAACTTTCATATTCGATTTTAATTATGGACCCAACTTGAACCCCTTCCAACTAGTCATTATCTATTGACTTAACACAAAATGTTAAACTTGCATGCTAAGGTATTGTATAAGAGGACAAACCCTAATCCATTACCCTTATCGAGTAATCCCATTATGACTTAGAGAACATCAATTAGCATTGCATCAAATTCAATGTCTTGCATGTTAAGTGTTCCATGCTTTGCACTATAATCAATTACACGAGCCTTTGAGCACTAGTGCAAAGTGCCTATAAACCTCGCATTGTAATAGTATCAATTATAGAGACCAATTGAGCTCTAAATGCATAGATTAATCTTGTCCTATTCATTTGTTATATTTATCTTTCCACATGTTTATATGTTCAGTAGGCTTTAATTGTAATTTTATATATTTATTTTCTTTAGCAGAAAAATTCAATGCATGAGTTTCTAATTAAGGTGTTGAGTCCTTCCCATGCTTCGTAAGAGACTTGCAATTGTAAGCCAACACATATAGAAGCTACAATGATGTGTTAACCTTAGAAAATGGAGGAAATCTAGGAATGAGGTCTCCATGGTTAATAAATCCACAAGGTCTTGTCGTATCATAGATCCCTATATCTATTTGCTTATTTTACTTATTGTCTTCAATCTTTAGCATGCATGATTCATGTAGTTCACATGTATGCTGAAGTGAAGGCAAAATATATAAAATAAAAGTGCATACCTTGCCCTTTTACCCTCTTGTTTTACATCCACTTTTGGCCTTATAGCAAACACAATGTCTTGATGCTTAATTTGAACCTGTCACCCACATCTACTATACACCACCTTCAAAAGAAGATTTGTCTTTCCCCTTAGGATTTTCTATCCTGGACTAGACTATAGATGAAGATATGTCCTTTGGATAGAACTACATTTGCACTTTTTCTCTCATAATTGAAACCCCTTTTCCTACTTTTCCCAAGCCGATCGTTTCAAATAATTTGATCATTACTTGTCAACTTGCATACCAAATACCTCAAATTGAGAATTTGAGATCTTTTATTGAAATACGAGCTCTTGAACATTAGTCATTGTCAAAAATTTGAATACAAATAGACATCAAGTAGATCTATACTCATTTCACTACAAGTGCATCAAAGGCTTGTATTAGAATTCCATTGGAAAATGCTACTAGTTAATGTATCATCATAGGAACTTGTATCTCTATTTTGTGTTTTCAATCATTGTACATTAATAACAAGGTTTTACCCATTAAGGAAGTTGTAAAATTTCCCTTTGAACATGTGGCATACCCCTAAGGTGCTTTTCAACACCATCTATGTCCTAGATATAGGTACTTGCAAAGGTGAACATGTTTTAGAAGACATTAACAACAAAAGGTTAAGACCATGCTTGCAAGACTAGACTATGCCTACATGACTATAGATAATGTACAGATCTATCTAGAAGACCCAAAATCCCATCATCAATATTTATCTACTTTTTTTTACCATGGGTGGAAGAATAAAGCCTTGTCTCACTTGTGGGCCATTTTGAAAAATGAGTTTTGCAAGTCTTATAAGTTGGACAATCTCGATTGAAGGTTTAGGTTTATGTTTGATAGAAGGACCTTTGAATGAATGTCTTAGGAAAAGCCACGTGGCTACCATGTCCACTAGACCTTTGATGGAAGAAGTGACCTTTGATTGACGACCACCTTCAAATGAAAGTCCTTCACTAGAAGGTAACCTTCAATCAAAGATGTTTTTTTAGATTATTTTTTAAAGGAATGCCAACTATATATATGAAAATGATGTCATGACCTTTGATTGAAGGTCACCTTCTATTGAAGGACCTTCATTAGAAGGTGTAGTCAAAGGTCCTTCATTAGAAGGTGATCATGTTGCACTCTATCTCCCTCCATTCCACATGTTAATTTTTTGTTGGACAAAATATACTAATTCAAGCAATGTTTTCTAGTAGTTGTCATGACACAAGGTTTTTCATGAACAACCCTTGAAGTAGGCTTTCCAAAAAGTAAAGGTTTTAATATTTTATTTAATTATTGTATTTATTTTCTATTTTCTAATCAACGTAGGTTGTTTACTAAACATAAATACCTCTATTCGACATACATGGATAAATAACAAACAATTAAAAAAAATCAAAAAACTATGACTACTCCATATCAAGTTGTCCTCATTTCAAAAAAAAATTCAATTTAGGTATATATGAGGATCAAGGGTGTGTTAGTTTCTAGGTCGGGATCTGAGATAGTGTAGGCCTTTGGCTCCTCTATGTTGGGACGTTGTTGGTTTGTTGTTTTACCACAACTTTGTCTCTTTTTGCCCTTTTGATAGGCTATTTCTTGTCGGTTTGTAGGACCTATTTCTTGGTTGTGCGTGGGTTTGGGCTCTTTCAAAAACCCCTGTTTTACTCTTTAAAAAAATGTGTTATGGAGAAATTTGTATCTAAATTATAACTAATCTTAATATAATAAATAAAAATGCAATAAAAATTACAAAAAAGTATGCATAACGTAGACATTAATGTTAATGATCTATGTTTAAGAAACTATGGGAAAATCTTTTTCTAGCTCAAGTTATGCATAATGCAAAATATTACTCATTAAAAATAATGTGACATATAAGAAAAAAATTTATTAACAATTATTTTAAAAATGAGATAACCATTATTTTTAAATAAAAAGATTTAGAATCTACATAGGAAATCTCACAAATCATTAGTTTGCATTGTCTTTAAAATTTTAACACTTTATTTGTTATGATTGATAGAAACTAAAAATTTGGCTAAAAATGTTGATTTGAGTAGCCCACTTAAGCCAAATAGTGAGATACATTAATGCTTCCACTCTCATCCTTTAATCATCATATTTGTATTGTGTATTATCAATTGTAACATATCAACCAAACATAAGGGAAAATTTGAGCAATTGTCAAATGAAATGGATAAGCCACTCTTAATCTTTTCATTTTCAGTTATTAATCTCAACTCTTAATTTAGGTCTAATTATTAATTTCTTAATCATTAATTAGGGACCAAAGTGTTGGGAAAAGGTGTCTCAAACTTGCATTCCTAATGCTCATATTTATTAATTTGTTTGCATTTATTATTTTGTCTTTAGTGTTCTTGTCCTCACATGAGGAAGATGGCATCCCACATTGAAGTGACACTCTTGGTCATGTGTCAGCATCTTCGAAGGTGTGTAAGAGCACCTTGAGTCATCATGGCAAGAGTTACTTATGACAGATTCTTATGACACGTAAGAGCATGAACAAGGAGGTTATATTGGAATCTTGACCAACATTATGATAGTTTTGGACACTTGTCATGAAGCATCTTTGAATGGGATGAGGAAGACAAATTGGGGCGGCCAAGTTTGAGTGGTCAAATATAACATTTTTGACATATGACATGTTGTAAGGAATAAACTAAAAATAGCCTGGAAGACCAAGACCAAGGGGGCAATGGGTTTGTGCCTTGACCATTTGGGTGCCATACCTCCCTTGGCATTAAAAATGTTTTTCCAAAACCATTTATGGTTTCTAGTTTGAAGCTTCTCCTATATATTGGTGCTTAGAGTTGGAGTTGTATATGATTGTTTTGCAGATATCATTATGTTGTCTGAATTACTCCAAAATCGTATGCAGTGATACTCATGTAGGAGGCACTCATTGTATAGTAATTGAGGTTGTTGCTAAATAATACTAGTGTTTTTGGAGTGTAGTTTTTTTTCTCTTGGAAGGGTTTTTCCCATGTAAACCTTCGTATGTGGTATATTGTGTTATGTCTGTATGTGTTTCATTTCTAGGTAATTGTAAAGATTATAAATTTGCACAATACTCTCCTCTAAGATTAGTTTAGGAAGCATTTTTGTGTACCTTGCTTCCTTTCATAAATTAATGAAGGGTGTGTTTTTATAGAGAAGAAAAGTGCATACCCTTACTTCCCCCCATTTTATAACACTTTGGATTGATATCTTTGATGCATCATTTTACCACATAACTCGGCTATCTTACCACATAACTGGATTGATATCTTTGGTGTGCTCAATGACCCCAATCTTGAATCTTGCACTCTGAAATGCAATATATCTATTAAGAACCTACATAACCTAGTTTTCATTAGCTTTCCCATCTTATTAGACCAACTTACACTTGTGATCTTGTCACCTAGATTCACATGCATGATCACATTCCCCTTTCCCAACTTTCAAAATCTTGCTTAATCCAAGGCTAGTCCAATCATGGGATCTAACTGTTACCTATTTGCACAAGAGACATAAAGTTTGAATTAAGTGTCTAGAGTGGTGTATATAAAGGCATCATCTTATGATACTTTAACATCATTGGATATCACTCACAAAGTATCCAAAGAACACAAAAGTTTTCCACCTTTTTGATGAATCAATTATTAGCCCTCTTCTAATAGCATCAAACATCAAAAACTATCAATAATAAAAGATCAAGTAATTGGCATTCATTGTCAAAGCACAACACTCTAAGGACATCTTCAGACATTGTGAATCATTAGTTTACCCTAGGGTTTAACAAGATCCAACGTTAAGCTCAAGATGTTGTATTGCCACCTCCCACATCGACATCCTTTGCTTCACTTAATCTCTTTTACTCCTATTAACTCAATATCGAGGCTTGACTAAGGTGCAAGGAAACCTTGATCTTCAATCATTGCATGGTAGGTCCCATGATACTTCTTAGCACCACTTAGTTTTCCTTAGTCAAATATATATAAAGCAAGAACTCTTTATAGGTACTAAAGATTTGTTTCTATAGAGGACATAATCACACAAGCTAGACCTAATCATGGGTATGATCTTGTCCTAAGCCCTTGGATTCTCAGATCTCAATCATCATAGGTTTCTTATCCAAAATCTAGTTTAGATGTCAACATCACATCAATCAAAGTCCACCTTTTATCAATTTCAAGTCTGTGGTTTACAACTCTCTATCTCAACATCAAATCAATCATAGTCCATATTTCATTGATTTGAACACAAGCCCTAATTTATCACAATTTCTTTTCAATAAATGTTTATTTATACTCTCAATTAATGTTTTTAGTGGATTAATCGTATACAACTCAATAATTTATCTTGGGTTTATATTATATTTAATTTATTCCCTAAATATTTTTAGAGGTGATTTATTTCCTGTAGAATTTTATTTCCTCACATAAACATGCAAATTCCCATTTTGTTTTGGGCACATTTTGAGGGAATGACTTAATATAATTACATATCAAGTGGCACACTCTTGTTTTAAGTTTGGCTCTTTCCTCAAACCCCATCCATCCCCATTTATTCATACCTTCACACTATTCCATATATTCAACCTTATATTTTCCCTATTTGTACATATTTTTGCACACTTGCCTCATTATTACCCCACACTTCCATGTTCCCAATCTTGAGATTTTGCATTCCTTGTCTTGGGTCAATTTCATAGTGCTTGGGATTGACCCCAAAATCAGATCTTAAAATTTTAAAATTGTTGACTCCTACTCTTTTTCACTAGCTGTTGGGAGCCAACTTGGTAGCGTTTATGCAACTACTCATTATGTCTTGGTATTTAAAGATATTCATTTATGCAATTAATTCACATAATCAAATAAGAAGCATTCATTGTAGAAACATTAAATCAATTTGGAGGGAGACTCAAAATATTATAGACATGCTCAATTTCAAAGATGTCCCTCACTAGTCTTATAGGATCATCATAGAAGAGGCTAAACAAATATTAAAGACCTTCAAAAATTCAAACATAGAGATGGAAATAATTCTGCCAATCTCCTTGCCAACCTAGGTGGCAACATAAGGGGTTATGTTCAATGGCAAGTGGAGGGTTCTTTAGCCCAAAACATAAAACAAAGCATAGATAATGATGCTAGGAAAAATAACTAAATCCTTGCCACCATATCCAAGGTTGGATTGGCTTGACAGGAAAATGATTAATGCGAAGTATAGCAGGTATGATGACAAATCACATTACCATGAGGGAGGTCCAAATGATAATCATTAAAAGAACAAATCTACTAGGCATCAAACAACCCAACATTGGTATCATACAAAGTTTCTAGACAAGTGTGAAGAGTTGAACTTAGAGCCCTATTGCAAGTTTTAGTATACAAAGAGAGCTATGGGGGGTGAAATGTTGAGAATCAACTCATCTTCTTGTAAAAGTGTCCATAGTAATGATGTTGTGTGGAGAACTTTGAGGAGAGGTGGCTTCACTCCCTTTCTTGAAGCCATAGACAAGTATGATCCCATGTTGTCCCACGAGTTCGCCACGTCATGGAAGAGAAACACAGTTTATGTGAGGGGGATTTAATTTAGGGTGTCTAAAGAGATAATTGCTATGGCAACTAGTCTTAGAAGGTCATGAAATTTCAAAAGATAATTAAGAACCTTGACCACTAGTTTACAGACACCTTCCTCAAATGAGGCAAGCATGTCTCTAAATCCCATAATGGGTTCAAGCATGAGGACCTACTAGGGCACTGGAAAGATGTAGTAGAGGTTCTAATGTGGTACTTCACATTGGAAGGTAGGTATAAGCACATCTATTCTTACCATTTCCCCATGCTTAACCATCTTCGACACAACATTAAGATGAGCTTTCCATTCTTCTTGTTCAATTCTTTAGAAAGCTTTGTGTTGAATGTTCCTGAGAAGACTGAATTGCCCCTCCATCAAGGACTCATATTATATCTATCAATTTGGACAAACAAAAACCCCTAATCCCCTGTTCCTTCCCAGAATATACAATCCTGCTAAGGTTCTTCTCAAAGTGTCAAAGGACACACTCATAGACTAGTGCACCTCCCTTGTTCCCAAGGAAAGACCCCTAGTTAACCAACCTACCCACACCCTAAGGCTATTGTGCTAGATAAGCCTACTCACACCCTAGTTGTGAAAATCTTTGTGCTTTCTTCCAATCCCTAGATGGCTACCACCCCAATGTCTACCCACACTAGTCCTATAGACCACACTGCGACTGCTAAAGGGAAGGCTATATATGGGAAGAGGGTCCCTCTACCCCAAACCCCTCACCTAATCCCAAACCCCCTAGTAAGATCCATGTATCCAAACACCTCAAGTACATACTGAAAAAGATCAGCTAACTCCCAAACCTTTTCCCAAAGAGGATATCTTGTTGAATGTTCCCAAGACCCCGCCCAATCCTCTGGCAGACTTGAATGTGGAGTGTCAAAACTAGAATAGTTTGAGGGAGAGAGTGGAGAAAATTCAAGAAATTCTCCAACTTTACAGTAATGTTATGAAATGGTTCCTCTCTCAACACCATGCCACTAGACAAAGGATGAAAGAAATAGAAATGAAGTTGTTTAATCAGGCCAAAGGCTGGCAGGGCTCCCAGGTGGACAATGATATATGGATGGAAGTTGAGAAGTTTTTAGCCACGTTCAAGAAATCGCAGGGACTTCAAAAGAATTTCAACATTATGCAAAAATAACAAGAAGAGCTGAAAAATAAATTGACGTAGGTGGTCTCATTTAGCAAAAAAACCATTAAAAATTCTACTACAAGCCTTTGTTTTTCAATCCAAACTTCAAGAAAGGCAAAGGGAAAAGCAAGAAGGTCTAGCTAGAAGGACTAGGGCCAAAACCATGGATCAAAAAGGTTAAAACAAAACCATAGATGAAGACCCTCTAGAGGTCACCTTTGCTGACCAAGTCAACTTCCTCACCAAGGAGTGGCAAGTGGCCAGTGAGCTCCATAAGTTGGTGACCAATGATTAAGTTTAGTGTTTTCTCTTCATGTGCTACTACCATTTCTTTGCCGGTCCCTTTGTTTTTTGTTGTATCTATTGTTTAGCTATCTTTTGGTTAGTCCTATACCTCATGGGACTCTTCTTGTCCGCTTGACATGGCTATTGTTTTATAAAAGGGTTCGGGCCCTTTCAAAATCCTATTTTTATCAATATCAAAAACATTTCGATCTGGGGCTTAAAACAACTATAGATCTACATTGGAATCATAAATGAATTTGCATCTAAGACACTTGCATGTTTGAGATAGATGTGTTTGATATTTACCTAAGGTTGTAAAGTTAGTCTATCCAAGGGGGTTGACTAAGTAGAACTTGACCCTTGTAATCTAGCAACTTGCCTAAGGTATTTTTCAATACCACCAATCCTTACATATCTTCAGACGATAGAGATTATAGAGGAACAAATTATAGAATTTGTATTTTCCCAAATCAAAACCACACTTTAAAGGTCATTTCTACACTGTAAGGGATCAATCCATAGAAAATTATGAGCCTATTATAATTCTAAGCCAACAACACATTGAAAGTGTTAATTTTTAAGTATTGATGAATTGATTCTACACTACATTAACATCATTCGTCATCATTATTTTGAAAACTAAATACCCTAATCCTCTTACATTTAATTTAATTGGATGAAAACACTACTACACACTCAAATTGGAATACTTCTAATTATCAATTCTCAACCTTTAAATTAATTGAATTTTGATTGTTATGTAAGGTGCTTTTAGCTTTTCATACTTAGAGTTTTGTCGGACACTTGCCCATAGTTAGAGACCATGGTAGTTGACGGTACTAACAGTAGCCTTACAAACAAAGGCCAAATTATTATTTAAGAAAAAATAGTAGAAGCGTAAAAGCTAATATTTGCAATTTAAAAATGCCTATGTCGATAATTTGTGGTCCATGTATATTTGACACGTCGCGTCAAGATTACTCACATAAGCTTACTGTTATCAGACCTCGTGAATTCAGCTCATTACTATGCGTCTCCCTCTTTTACAGACAACTATAATTAGCTCCAGGACTTAAATTTGATGGCGGTATACCTGTATTTAAGGATTTTAGCAGTAAAATACAGTGAAAATAAATATTTGACCGTATGTTAATACATGTAATTTTTAAAAGAAAACAATTAATATTAAAATTTGACTGTATTATATATGTGTGTGTTTTTTTTTAATAGAAACTTCTTATATATAAATATGTGTTTTTTACTTTTATTTTTAATTTTTTTAATAAAAACTTTATATATATATATGTGTGTGTGTGTGTGTTAAAAACAATACAAAATTAAAATATATGTTTTTGTTTTTATTTTTAATTTTTTAATAGAAACTTCTTATATATATAAAATATATATATGTGTTAAAAACAATACAAAATTACAAATTCATGTTTTTTATTTTTATTTCTAATTTTTTTAATAGAAACTTTCAACAATTTTTATTATTTTAATTTTTTTCCTAAATTTTTGAAATATATTCTAAATATTCTTTGAGTTTTTTTATATTATTAGCCTGTAGCTCCAAATAATATTTTATATTATAATTTTTTTTGTAGAGTGAAAATTCTCACTCGAAATTTTTTTTGAACCTCCTTGAACAAAACCGTGACCCCTGTGAATTTGTGGTACTGGTAAGTCTCCTTAAATTGACCATAGATTTGTTTGGTGTTTGCTTGCTATGGTAATAGCGGATTGAATGAAGTAGTGTTGACAAATTGGGATCTACATTATATGTATTTTCCTTATTTGTATTATATTTGATTTATTTGAAAGTATTTTTGGATGCAAGCTGTGTATATTTTTCAATAAATACTTCCAAAAACTCTTACCATATTGAACAAATGATATTGAAAAAATGGGTAACGATTTGGTCATTTTCTAATCATAAACAATGAAAAATGAAACTACTGTGTACTTTATAAGACCGTCAAATTTAAGCCCTGATTAACCACATTACAGAACGGAATCATATTTTTTGTGATGGTGAAATGCCCGTAATCAGCTCTGATAAAGATGGAAGGTTTCCATTACGTGGCTCTTTTTGTTAAGGATTAAGATTGTCTAGAAAATTGTAGAATGATTCTAGATCCTTCCACAACTAGAACATTCCTCGAGTTGTTCTAGAAAAGAATATTGTAAGATATGTTCTAGAAAAGAACATTCCAGGTTTAAGAGTTTTCTAGAAAGTTAGAAGCTTCCAGGTTTCAAAGGTTTTATAGCTATATATATGTGATTGGAGAGAGTAGTTGGGTAGAGCCTCTGGATGGTTGTTGGATACAGCATTCAGATTGCTATTAGGTATATCATTTGAATAGCTGCTAGACATAGCATTTTAGATGTAATGTATTGAAAGTTAGATGAATATATTTCTGAGTTATCGAACTCTGTTTTGCCCTGCGTTTGCTATGTTCATTGCTGTTATGTTTTGCCCTGTTTGTCCTGTGTTCATTACTGTTGTTATGGTTTTCTAAGTGTTTTTGGGCCTGTTCTTACATGGTATCAGAGTGGGTTATGGGTTCGAATCCCCTTGGGTAATGCTGAGGGGATTGTTGGAAAAGAAAAGATTCAGTTAGAGGATCAGCCCAAGTTCAGCTAGAGTTTCAACCAGGTTCAGCTAGAATGTTTCCCTCGTTTAGTTAGAATGTTTTCCAGGTTCAGCTAGAGGACCATCAAGAGGTTCAGCTAGAATGTTTTCCGGTTCAGTTAGAGGTTCAGTTAGAAGTGTATTGCTGGAGTGATTTGTTTGAAGGGCAGAGATTTTGCTGGAGTGATTTGTTTGCAGGGCAGAGATATTGTTGGAGTGATTTGTTTGCAGGGCTGATATATTGCTAGAGTGATTTTTGTTTGTAGGGCTACTGCTGGAAATGTAAGTTGGAACAAGCTAGAGGTATTGTTGGTAGTGATGATGGAGAAGATGACTTTTCGGCTAGACAAAAGATAATGAGTGTTGAAGGCTTAAAGTTTCAATCTCATATGAGCAAGCTAGAGAAAAGAAAGAATGGGAGCAAGCCATGAAAGAGGATTATGATCGAAGAATGCTTGGTATGCTAGAGGTGAACATTAAGGGGGGATAGTAATATAATGTTCCCCTCTCATTTGTATTTTTTCTGTATTATTCTAGCCAATCTTAAGGGGGGATGTTAAGGATTAAGATTGTCTAGAAAATTGTAGAATGATTCTAGATCCTTCCACAACTAGAACATTCTTGGAGCTGTTCTAGAAAAGAATATTGTAAGATATGTTCTAGAAAAGAACATTCCAGGTTTAAGAGTTTTCTAGAAAGTTAGAAGCTTCCAAGTTTCAAAGGTTTTATAGCTATATATATGTGATTGGAGAGAGTAGTTGGGCAGAGCTTCTGGATGGTTGTTGGATACAACATTCAGATTGCTATTAGATATAGCATTTGAATAGCTGTTAGACACAGCATTTTAGATGTAATGTATTGAAAGTTAGATGAATATATTTCTGAGTTATCGAACTCTGTTTTGCCCTGCGTTTGCTATGTTCATTGCTGTTATGTTTTGCCCTGTTTGTCCTGTGTTCATTACTATTGTTATGGTTTTCTAAGTGTTTTTGGGCCTGTTCTTACACTTTTACAGTAGTTTTTTTGTTCAGGATTTATTTAACAGAGAAGTGGGTTGAGAAAACGAGAGGGTTTATGACATTATGTGATAAGGAAATGCTATAATAGTGAGTTATAATAAAAGGGAAGGTTCCCATTATTAATGGATATTACCTAATATATATTACATTTGTGTTCAGCTGTTCTGTTTATCACTGTTATTTTGTATTTTTAATGCTGTTTGCTGCTGTTTCCTCTTATGAACAGCAGTGACCCTTTTATGTATTCTTTTCCTTAATTCAATGTATTGTATATATATATATATATATATATATATATATATATATATATATATATATATATATATATATATATATAAAAGACATAACAATGGGCATTAGATAATATAGGTCTTCACTAAAGCAGTTTAAATAACTCACAGCATGGTCTAAATTTGATGGTCAATTTTACATGTCAAGCAATTTTTTTGGTGACGGTCATCTATTTGAAGTTGCCTTTCAAATATTAAAGCCTTTATATATAGAAAATTTGATAGTTTACCAGAAATCTTCCCTTTCAAATGATACGGCCTTCCTAAAATTTTGATTGTATTTTACAACTAAAATAACTAAATACAGCTATACAACCGTCAAGTTTAGTGCATTCCACGGCTTGGAATGCATTTACACAGTCCATTGCAACATTTATTTGAGCTCCTTTAGGCAATTCTTAAGAAATAATAATGGGCACCGAGCTGACTATCATGATTTTTCACTATCCACACAAAAAACAAAGGCATATGACGTTTTTTTTTTAAAGATTTTAATTGTGTGTTTTTTTAATATTATATTCTATTATCAAAATAGAAAAAAATTAGTAGGTAAATAAGAGTGCAAAATTAATTGAAAGCTTAAAAATATGGCAAAGAAAAAAATATTTTATTTCAGATAATTAGGGAACACTAAAAAAAAATTACCTGTGCCAAAAATCCTCCAATTGCTGGACCAATAATCAAAGCAATTCCCCATGTGGTTGTGACCTGAAAAAAAAAACCACAAAACCAATTACCATCGTGGCCTGCACTAAAGTTTTATGATTTTACAGGAAGCCAGTTTTTAAGCATATTGATTTGAAGACCTTGGATTACCGGTACTTTCAGTCAAAGTGTCAGTTATTTATATGGAGTTAAGTCCTTCCTTAATAACTAGTTCATTGATTATAATGTACTACTGGCTTATCAAAACTGGTTAGTGGGTCTTTATGGAAATAACAGCATATTAATTATAATGTATGGGTAATCTATGTACCAAAATTTTTATTGCTATTCTTAAATATCATCTATTTCAATAGGGAAAAGTCAATTTTAGCCAATAAAATTAGGACAAATATTTACCACTTTTTATTATAAATGAGGTGTACAATTACTATTGAATGATTGACCATTGAAATGGATGATATTTAAATAGAGTGATGGTTTAAAAGAAAGATATTAAAAAAAAGAACACAATCTAAAAATGAGTTATAGTACCAAGACATTTGTTCAGTATACGTACAATTGACAACCCCATAGCATGATGCTCCTCTCTTGAGACTTCCGTTACATATGCCTGTAGGTCACTCATTCATATTCATATTAATAAGCCACACTTCATTTAGGAACCCTCTGAAGATAACAGAATAGCCTTTCAAACTTAGTAGAGTGGTTAGAGTTTGTATTGTACAGCGACTGATATATTGTCTGGATCAAGTTTATATCATAGAGACAGAATGACAACTTACTTTTATTGTACCAAACAAGCCATTAAAAGATCCAAGCAAAAATCTTGTTGAAATTGCCATCCAATAGTTTACACTTATCCCGAACAAGGTATTGAATACGATTCTGCATTCATATTCAGCAAATCACAATAGTGAATGTTGTGAAATATGAAGAAAACAGTATGCTTAGTCTTTTGTACTGCTAATGGTGTATTATACTGACATAGAAATGGCGCCAATTATGATAACAGGCTTGCGGCCATATCGATCTGCGGCAACTCCCCATAACACTGAAAACAGAAAGCGTCCCACCATGAAAGATGATCCTGCACAAGCAGTTGCCTAAAACCATTAACACACTCCCCAATGTAACATCATCAACTACCAAGCTACCAGTTAGTAACAGATGTTTATCAATAGTACCCAATCATGGAAAAAGTCATTGGACTGGGATTTTTCAAAATTTTAAAGGTTACAATTTTTTTTGGAGATTCAAAAATGATTAGGGAGAGGACTCAATTTTTTTTGAGATTGAAAAATGATTAGTTTATGCATTTTCATAGAAATAGGGGAGAGGACACAATCATCCTGCAACCTATCTTTTCATCTATGAATTTCTTAAATGGTAGGGCATATTTATTAAAATTTTCATTCAACTTTCTTTGATAAAATTTAAAAATTGTTTTGAATAGCAAAATTTTTAAATGTGTAGGTGCAGATTCATTGGGTTATTCTTAAATATCATCCACTTCAACAGTCAAAAGTTCATTTTGGTCAATAAAAATAAGATAAATATTTACTATTTTTGTTTGTGGATGAGGTGTAAAATTACTATTGATTATTTGACCATTAAAATGTGTTAAATTTTAATAAGCAGATTTACAGTAAGAAACAATAAAACTCAAACGCACACATAACACGCATATACCCTGGGAAAACCTCTCTCTTAGAGGTGAAAACCCAGCAAGAAAATCTCAAATCCGATTATATTAATGGCGGAGGCAGATTACAACTTTGCCCAGCTAGGACACAAATCATAGGCACAACTTATTTGAACTTAAGTTCGCTTACATATGAGATGATTGCACAGTAATCACAAAGATTCAGCAGCCCTGAATAATCCTTAGCAGCTTTGCCTATGTAAGATTAGATTCACTTCACCAATTTGTAGATTCGCCGTTGACAGGATGATCAAATCAATTATCGAACCACTGAATCGGTTGAACCATCGAACTCTTTGAACCGTCGAACCTTTTGAACCGTTGAACCCTTTGAACGGTTGAACCCGTTGAACAATTCAATTATCAGCAGAAACCTTGAACTGTTGAACCCATTGAACTTGTCATACGGTTCAACTATCGGCAGAGCTCCTTACAACTCATTGAACCTATTGAACTGTTGAACCCGTTGAACCATTGAACCTGTCGCATGGTTCAACTATCGGCAGAGCTCCTTGCAACTCGTTGAACCTATTGAACTGTTGAACCCGTTGAACCGTTGAACCTGTCGCACGGTTCAACTATCGGCAGAGCTCCTTGCAACTCGTTGAACCTATAGAACAGTTGAACCAGTTGAACAGTTGGACCTGTCGAACGGCTCAACTATCGACATAACTCCTTGCACTGTCGAACTGGCAGAACTCCTTGCTAATTGCAGATGAATATTGCTGAACTTGAAGTAGATTGCTAATGGAGAATTTTATCATAGCAGAATTCGGTGAGTGTTGCTATGAATTGTGACTACAAGTCACTTTACATTTATAGGAGATCGCACAAACAATAATCTTGGTCGGCCTTATACAATTTGGCTCCAAGTTATAATAATTCAAATAATTACATACATGTTACATTGAAATAGGTCCAAACCTATTTGCAATTTCAAGATACATTGAATGAATTCTCCCAAATAGGGCCTGCCTTAAATTGGATACAATTGAGATTCACAAAATGCTAAGGCCAATAGGCCATTCAACATTTTATGACTAGGTCGGTCTCTAGGAGGGTTCCAACCTAGCTACCAAAATCAACACTCCCTCTTAGCTAGGGAGGATTCCTTCATGAGGATCAAGTCACATAGTGACTACCACCATGGCTACTCCCATATATGAAAAACATAAGTGCTTATTGTCATCTTCACATGACGTTTACCATAGATACTCCTAAAGGGTGAACAAGCACATCATGGAATTTCTCCCATGATATCCACCATACCTACTTGTAGAGGGTGGATCCACCATGCCTACTCGCAGAGGGTGGAAGAGGGCTTTCACCTCAAACTTCTCCCAGAGAAGAGTGCATTACCACCATGGCTACTCGCAGAGGGTGGCAGATACAGTATAACATATCACTGATGCTGAGACTCCCTCTCAGCTAGGGCTTCATTCTCCACAACTCCAAGCTTGTCTTGAAAATATACAAGCTTCACTCAAGCAAGAGGTTTGGTGAGAACATCTGCTGTTTGCTCATTAGTGCTGATGTACTTTAGCTGAATAGCATTCCTTTGTACCATATCCTAGATATAGTGATACTGAGTTTCCACATGCTTTGATCTGTCATGAAACACAGGATTGACAGAGAGCTTCACACAGTTCTGGTTCTCACTATGAATAACTGTAGGCTCCCAAGGTTGTCCAAACAATCCTGCAAGGAGTTTTCAAAGCCATACTGCTTCTCAAGATGCCACACAAGCTGCAATATATTTTGCTTTAGTAGTACTCAATGCTACTGAAGACTATTTCCTGCTGCACAGGATATCATGGTGGATCCCAAGCTGAAGCAAACTCCAGAAGTGCTCTTTCTATCACTGACACTTCCTACCCAATTAGAATCAGAATAGCCTTCCAAGGTAATGACTTATTGGAAGAGTACTTCAATCCATATCCAACTGTGCCACGCAAATATCTCAAAATATGCTTGGCTGCAACAAGATGGATATGCCTTGGTTCACACATGAATTGGCTGAGGGCACTCACTGCATAGCAAATGTCAGGGCTAGTGTTAACTAGATACATCAATGATCCAATTAGCTTCCTGTATTTACTAGGATCCACAAGATCAGACCTAGTTGTAGATTCACTCAACTTCTTTAAGTTAGTTTCCATGGGAGTAGGCATAGGTTTACAATCTAACATTCCAAATCTCTTCAAAATATCAATGGTATATTTTCCTTGACTTAGAATAATTTCATTGGGTCTTTGCCATACTTCTAACCCTAGAAAGAAATGCATGAGACCTAGATCTTTCATTTCAAATTCTGAAGTCAATTCTTCCTTACATCTAAGAATGAGATGATCTTCTCTAGTTAGGAATAAGTCGTCAACATATAAAACCAAAATCAACATTTCACCATTGAATACCTTGAAGTAAAGGTTAGGATCAACATCATTCTTACAGAATCCTAGGCTTACCAAGTATTTGTCAATTCTTTCATACCAAGCACGGGGGGCCTGCTTAAGGCCATATAATGCTTTCTTCAATCTGCATACATGAGATTCTTTCTTATGGATCACAAAGCCTTCAGGTTGCTCAATGTAAACCTCTTCTTTAATAACACCATTAAGGAAGGCTGTCTTTACATCCATCTGATGCAACTTCCATCCCTTAGCTGCAGCAATAGCAATGATAGTCCTGATGGAAGTATATCGAGCAATAGGGGCAAAGGTTTCCTCATAATCTATGCCTCTTTCTGAGAGAAGCCACAAGCCACAAATCTAGCTTTGTATTTCTCAATACTTCCATCAGCAGCATGTTTAATTTTAAACAACCATTTGGAAGATACGACAGACTTACCTTTGGGTCTAGGCACAATATCCCAAACATCATTCTTGATGATAGACTGATATTCTTCATCCATAACATTCTTCCATGCTTGTTGTTTCATGGCCTCTTCAATGCTGGAAGGTTCAGTCTCAATGAGATTGCACATCAATGCAACATAGGCGGAGAATTTCTGAGGCCTCCTACTTTTTCTAAATGTGCCACTTGGAGCTGCAAACTTTTCTGCCTCTTGAATCCAGAGAGGTCTCTTCTTACTCACGGTAATGTCCCTAGGCCCATCAGTAGGATCCAAAGGTTCACTTGGATCATCATGATTTTCAGATTCTGTAGACTCTCTCTAAATCTCAGTATCATGCTCAATATCCATGTCTTGAGGGTTATCATGGACTTCATTGTCAATCTCTATACTTGAGCCTTTAGATCTTTTGAGTGCAATATTTTCTTCAAAAGTGACATCTCTACTAACCTCAATAAACTTCTGACCTGGAATGTAAATTCTGAATGCTCTGGATGTTTCACTGTAGCCCACAAGAATGCCTCTTTTGCGAGAAGGTTCCAACTTGGTTCTCTTCTCTTTGGGTACATGAATATATATTGGACTCCCGAAGATCCTCAAGTGACTGATATCAGGTTTGATCCCTGAAAATGCTTCTTCTGGAGCCATGTCTTTCAATACACGGTGAGGGCATCTATTCTGAATGTGGACAACGGTCCTAGATGCTTTGGCCCACAGGAAAGTCTGCAGATCTTGATCATGAATCATAGCTTTTGCTACCTCAACTATGGATCTGTTCTTTCTTTCTGCAACCCCATTTTGCTGAGTGTTGTAGGGAACACAAAACTCCCTCTTGATCCCGACCTCAACACAAAAATCATGAAAGCTACCTGAGGTGTATTCACCTCCATTGTCAGACCTTAAAACTTTAATTCTTTTCCCACATAGATTTTTAGCTAAAGCTCTAAATTCTTTGAATCTACTTATGACTTCATCAGATTCTTTTGATTTGAGAAAGTAAATCCAAGTTTTCCTAGAGTAGTCATCTATAAAAATTAAATAATACAAGAATCCACTTGGGGAAGCAACAGACATAGGTCCACATAAATCAGAATGCACAAGAGCTAATTTCTCTTTAGACCTACTTTCACTTTGATGAAATGGACTCTTAGTGTTCTTACCCATAGCACAACCTTTGCATGTATTATCATGAATATGACTAAGTTTAGGCATACCTTTAACTATCTTCTCAAGAGTAGGGAGGGGTCAGAAATGAAGATGTCCAAGTCTTCTATGCTATAGCTCGGTTGACTTAGGTGCTTCATGAATGAGAGCTTGAACTGGACATGCTGAAAGCTTATATAGGCTCTCATACCTATTCCCAATGACACGAGCTGATTTGATGCTGGACTTCTTAGGCCATGTAAGCACCCTTCCCTCAGAAAATGCAATTTGATAACCTTTATCTTCTATTGCTGATATGGAGATAAGGTTTCTTTTGATTCCTGGCACAAACAAAATATCACTGAGGTGAAGAGAAATTCTAGAATCTAAATTAAGGGAAGTAGTACCAAAACCTCTCACAGAATAGAGAGCATCATCACCAATGACCACATGAAGATTAGACTCTTTCTCCACTAAATCTGAGAGGTGCTCTCGATAGCCAGTGATGTGTCTAGATGCACTACTATCAATCAACCAAGTATCACTGTCTGAGGGTACATTGCTTGACAGAGTAGAAATGAAAAAGAAGTCTTCAGTATTATACTGATTTGAGACTTCATTTAAGTTTGCTCCTTGTTGCTTAGACCAGGATACACAGTCCCTTGCATAGTGACCGAATTTGTCACACCTGAAGCACTTGATGTGAGACAGGTCCTTTTTCTTTTTCTTCAAATCATGAGGTGGATTAGACCTTTGGTCTCTATTCCTCTTGAAATTGTTCTTCTTCCAATAGCCTCCTTTCTTCTTGAAAGACTGGGCAGCAAGGACATGATTATCTTCATGAGTGTTTTTGATAACTCCTCTAGCAGCGAGTCGAGACTCTTCTTGAATACAGTCAGCCCTTAATCTGTCAAACTTGGGTAGATCAGCTCTTGCACTAATTCCTTGAATGTAGGATTCCCAAGATGCTGGAAGACCATTAAGGGCTAGCAATCATTTTCATCAACTACCTTTCCAATAGATGAGAGCTAATCTCTCAAATTAGAAATCCTCATGAAGTAAGCCATGACAGATTCACCTTTAGCCATCTTGATGTGATGAAGCTGCTGCTTCAAAGCTAGAATACGACTAGTGTTGTTGATTTCATACATCTCCTCCAAGGTTCTGAACATTGTGCTTGCTGTCTTCAGCTTGGAGATGATGAGAACAATGTGGTCCTTTACTGAATCAATTAAGATCTTCTAAGCTTGAAGATCTTTCTTCCTCCATTGGGTCTTTTCTCCTTCTACCTCAAGATCAGAAGATTCTTTGGTCACAAAGTTTGTAAGGTTATTTTCATTCAACGCAAGCATGATGCGGACTCCCCATGATGTGAAATTGGAAGCCCCATCCAATCTATCATCCACCCTAAGAACCATCTTGAAAAAGTGATAAGAGCAGAAGTAGATAATTGGTTACTGCAAATCTGATTATACTAATTCAAACTTGGCTCTGATACCATGTTAAATTTTAATAAGAAGATTTACAGTGAGAAACAATAAAACTCAAACGCACACATAACACACATATACCCTGGGAAAACCTCTCTTAGAGGTGAAAAACCCAACAAGAAAATCTCAGATCTGATTATATTAATGGCGGAGGCAGATTACAACTTTGTCCAGCTAGGACAAAAATCATAGGCACAACTTATCTGAACTTATGTTCGCTTACATATGAGATGATTACACAGTAATCACAAAGATTCAACAGCCCTGAATAATCCTTAGCAACTTTGCCTATGTAAAATCAAATTCGCTTCACAAATTCGCAGATTCGTTGTTGACAGGATGATCAAATCAAATATTGAACCACTGAATCGGTTGAACCATTGAAATCTTTGAACCGTCGAACCCTGTGAACCGTTGAACCTTGTAGAACCATTGAACCCTACAGAACTGTTGAACCCCTTGAACAGTTCAATTATTGGCAGAAACCTTAAACTATTGAACCAATTAAACTGTTGAACCGTTGAACCTGTCGCACGATTCAACTATCGGCAGAGCTCCTTGCAACTTGTTGAACCTATTGAACTGTTGAACTCGTTGAACCGTTGAACCTGTCGTACGGTTCAACTATCGGCAGAGCTTCTTGCAACTCGTTGAACCTATTGAACTATTGAACCCGTTGAACTGTTGAACCTGTCGCACGGTTCAACTATTAGCAGAGCTCCTTGCAACTTGTTGAACCTATTGAACAGTTGAACCAGTTGAACAGTTGAACCTGTCGAACGGCTCAACTATCGACAGAACTCCTTGCACTGTCGAACCAGCAGAACTCCTTACTAATTGTAGATGAATATTACTGAACTTGAAGTAGATTGCTGATGGAGAATTTTCTCAAAGCAGAATTCGGTGAGTGTTGCTATGAATTGTGACTACAAGTCACTTTACATTTATAGGAGATCGCACAAACAATAATCTTGGTCGGCCTTATACAATTTGGTGCCAAGTTATAATAATTCAAATAATTACATACACGCTACATTGAAATAGGTCCAGACCTATTTGCAATTTCAATATACATTGAATGAATTCGTCCAAATAGGGCCTGCCTTAAATCAGATACAATTGAGATTCACAAAATGCTAAGGCCAATAGGCCATTCGACATTTTATGACTAGGTCAGTCTCTAGGAGGGATCCAACCTAGCTACCAAAATTAACACTCCCTCTTAGCTAGGGAGGATTCCTTCACGAGGATCAAGTCACATAGTGACTACCACCATGGCTACTCCCATAGACGAAAAATGTAAGTGCTTATTATCATCTTCACATGACGTTTACCATAGATACTCCCAGAGGGTGAACAAGCACATCATGGAATTTCTCCCATGATATCCACCATACCTACTTGCAGAGGGTGGATCCACCATGCCTACTCGCAGAGGGTGGAAGAGGGCTTTCACCTCAAACTTCTCCCAGAAAAGAGTGCATTACCACCATGCCTACTTGCAGAGGGTGGAAGATACAATATAACGTATCACTGATGCTGAGACTCCCTCTCAGCTAGGGCTTCATTCTCCACAACTCCAAGCTTGTCTTGAAAATATACAAGCTTCACTTGAGCAAGAGGTTTGGTGAGAACATCCGTTGTTTACTCATCAGTGGTGATGTACTTCAGCTGAATAGCATTCCTTTGTACCATATCCCAGATATAGTGATACTGAGTTTCCACATGCTTTGATATGTCATGAAACACAGGATTGACAGAGAGCTTCACACTGCTCTGGTTATCACTATGAATAACTGTAGGCTCCCAAGGTTGTCCAAACAATCCTGCAAGGAGTTTTTGAAGCCATACTGCTTCTTGAGATCCCACACAAGCTGCAATATATTCTGTTTCAGCAGTACTCAATGATACTAAAGACTGTTTCCTGCTACACCAGGATATCATGGCGGATCCCAAGCTGAAGTAAACTCCAGAAGTGCTCTTTCTATCACTGACACTTCCTGCCCAATCAAAATTAGAATAGCCTTCCAAGGTAATGACTGTATTGGAAGAGTACTTCAATCCATATCCAACTGTGCCATGCAAATATCTCAAGATATGCTTGGTTGCAACAAGATGGATCTGCCTTGGTTCACACATGAATTGGCTAAGGGCACTCATTGTATAGCAAATGTCAGGTCTAGTGTTAACTAGATACATCAAGGATCCAATCAGCTGCGTGTATTCAGTAGGATCCACAAGATTAGACCTAGCTACAGATTCACGCAACTTCTTTAAGTTAGTTTCCATGGGAGTAGGCATAGGTTTACAACCTAACATTCCAAATCTCTTCAAAATATCAATGGTATATTTTCCTTGACTTAGAATAATTTCATTGGGTCTTTGCCATACTTCTAACCCTAGAAAGAAATGCATGAGACCTAGATCTTTCATTTCAATTCTGAAGTCAATTCTTCCTTACATCTAAGAATGAGATGATCTTCTCCAGTTAGGAATCAGTCATCAACATATAAAACCAAAATCAACATTTCACCATTGAATACTTTGAAGTAAAGGTTAGGATCAGCATCATTCTTACAGAATCCTAGGCTTACCAAGTATTTGTCAATTCTTTCATACCAAGCACGAGGGGCTTACTTAAGGCCATCTAATGCTTTCTTCAATCTGCATACATGAGATTCTTTCTTATGGATCACAAAGCTTTCAGGTTGCTCAATGTAGACCTCTTTTTCAATAACATCATTGAGGAAGGCTGTCTTTACATCCATCTGATGCAACTTCCATCCCTTAGCTGCAACAATAGCAATGATAGTCCTGATGGAAGTATATCGAGCAACAGGGGCAAAGGTTTCCTCATAATCTATGCCTTCTTTCTGAGAGAAGCCACGAGCCACAAATCTAGCTTTGTATTTCTCAATACTTCCATCAGCAACATGTTTAATTTTAAACAACCATTTGGAAGATACGACAGACTTACCTTTGGGTCTAGGCATAATATCCCAAACATCATTCTTGCTGATAGACTGATATTCTTCATCCATAGCATTCTTCCATGCTTGTTGTTTCATGGTCTCTTCAACGCTGGAAGGTTCAGTCTCAATGAGATTAGACATCAATGCAACATAGTTGAAGAATTTCTGAGGCCTCCTACTTTTTCTGAATGTGCCACTTGGAGTTGCAAACTTTTCTACCTCTTGAATCTAGAGAGGTCTCTTCTTACTCACGGTAATGTCCCTATGCCCATCGGTAGGATCCAAAGGTTCACTTGGATCATTATGATTTTCAGATTCTGTAGACTCTCTCTGAATCTTAGTATCATGTTCAATATCCATGTCTTGAGGGTTATCATGGACTTCATTGTCAATCTCTAAACTTGAGCCTTTAGATCTTTTGAGTGCAATATTTTCTTCAAAAGTGACATCTCTACTAACCTCAATAAACTTCTGACCTGGAATGTAAATTTTGAATGCTCTGGATGTTTCACTGTAGCCCACAAGAATGCCTCTATTGCGAGAAGGTTCCAACTTGGTTCTCTTCTCTTTGGGTACATGAATATATACTGGATTCCCGAAGATCCTCAAGTGACTGATATTAGGTTTGATCCCTGAAAATGCTTCTTCTGGAGTCATGTCTTTCAATACACGGTGAGGGCATCTATTCTGAATGTGGATAGCGGTCCTAGATGCTTCAGCCGATAGGAAAGTTTGCAAATCTTGATCATGAATCATAGCTTTTGCTGCCTCAACTATGGATCTGTTCTTTCTTTTTGCAACCCCATTTTACTGAGGGTTGTAGGGAACACAAAACTCCCTCTTGATCCCTGCCTCAACACAAAAATCATGAAAGCTACCTGAGGTGTATTCACCTTCATTGTCAGACCTTAAAACTTTAATTCTTTTCCCACATAGATTTTCAACTAAAGCTCTAAATTTTTTGAATCTACTTAGGACTTCATCAGATTCTTTTGATTTGAGAAAGTAAATCCAAGTTTTCCTAGAGTAGTCATCTATAAAAATTACATAATACAAGAATCCACTTGGAGAAGAAACAGACATAGGTCCACATAAATCAGAATGCACAAGAGCTAATTTCTCTTTAGACCTACTTTCACTTTGATGAAATGGACTCTTAGTGTTCTTACCCATAGCACAACCTTTGCATGTATTATCATGAATATGACTAAGTTTAGGCATACCTTTAACTATCTTCTCAAGTGTAGGGAGGGCTTGAAAATGAAGATGTCCAAGTCTTCTATGCCATAGCTCGGTTGACTCAGGTGCTTCATGAATGAGAGCTTGAATTGGACGTGCTGAAAGCTTATATAGACTCTCATACCTATTCCCAATGACACAAGCTGATTTGATGCTGGACTTCTTAGGCCATGCAAGCACCCTTCCCTTAGAAAATGCAATCTGATAACCTTTATCTTCTAGTGCTGATATGGAGATAATGTTTCTTTTGATTCCTGACACAAACAAAATATCACTTAGGTGAAGAGAAATTCCAGAATCTAAATTAAGGGAAGTAGTACCAAAACCTCTCATAGAATAGCGAGCATCATCACCAATGACCACATGAAGATTAGACTCTTTCTCCACTAAATCTTATAGGTGATCTCGATAGCTGGTGATGTGTCTAGATGCACCACTATCAATCAACCAAGTATCACTGTCTGAGGGTACATTGCTTGATAGAGCAGAAATGAAAAGGAAGTCCTCAGTATTAGACTGATTTGAGACTTCATTTAAGTTTTCTCCTTGTTGCTTAGATTGGGATAAACAGTCCCTTGCATAGTGACCAAATTTGTCACACCTGAAGCACTTGATGTGAGATAGGTCCTTTTTGTTTTTCTTCAAATCATGATGTGGATTAGACCTTTGGTCTCTATTCCTCTTGAAATTGTTCTTCTTCCAATAGCTTCCTTTCTTATTGAAAGACTGGGTAGGAAGGACATGATTGTCTTCATGAGTGTTTTTGATAACTCCTCTAGCAGCCAGTTGAGACTCTTCTTGAATACAGTCAGCCCTTAATCTGTCAAACTTGGGCAGATCAGCTCTTGCACTAATTCCTTGAATGTAGGATTCCCAAGATGTTGGAATACTATTGAGGGCTAGCATAGTTAAATCATTTTCATCAACAACCTTTCCAATAGATGAGAGCTGATCTCTCAAATCAGAAATCCTCATGAAGTAAGCCATGACGGATTCACCTTTAGCCATCTTGATGTGATGAAGCTGCTGCTTCAAAGCTAGAACACGACTAGTGTTGTTGATTTCATACATCTCCTCCAAGGTTTTGAACATTGTGCTTGTTGTCTTTAGCTTGGAGATGATGAGAACAATGTGGTCCTTTATTGAATCAATTAAGATCTTCTAAGCTTGAAGATCTTTCTTCCTCCATTGGGTCTTTTCTCCTTCTACCTCAGGCTCGGAAGATTCTTTGGTCACAGTGTCTGCAAGGTCATTAAATTCATTCAATGCAAGCATGATGTAGACTCTCCGTGATGTGAAGTTGGAAGCCCCATCTAATCTATCTTCCACACTGAGAACCATCTTGAAGAAGTGATAATAGCAGAAGTAGATAATTGGTTACTACAAATCAGATTATACTAATTCAAACTTGGCTCTGATACTATGTTAAATTTTATTTAGCAGATTTACAGTAAGAAACAATAAAACTCAAATGCACACATAACACGCATATACCCTAGGAAAACCTCTCTTAGAGGTGAAAAACCCAGCAAGAAAATCTCATATCTGATTGTATTAATGGCGGAGATAGATTACAACTTTGCCCAACTAGGGCACAAATCATAGGCACAACTTATCTGAACTTAAGTTCGCTTACATATGAGATGATTGCACAGTAATCACAAAGATTTAGCAGCCCTGAATAATCCTTAGCAGCTTCGCCTATGTAAGATCAGATGCGCTTCACCAATTCGCAGATTCGTTGTTGACAGGATGATCAAATCAATTATCGAACCACTGAATCGGTTGAACCATTGATCTCTTTGAACCGTCGAACTCTCTGAATCGTTGAACCCTGTGGTTCCGTTGAACAGTTCAATTATTGGTAGAAACCTTGAACTGTTGAACCCATTGAACCGTTGAACCTGTTGAACTGTTGAACTTGTCGCACGGTTCAACTATTGGCAGAGCTCCTTGCAACTCGTTGAACCTATTGAATTGTTGAATCCGTTGAACCTGTCGCACGGTTCAACTATCGACAGAGCTCCTTACAACTCGTTCAACCTATTAAACTGTTGAACCCGTTGAACCGTTGAACCTGTCGCATGGTTGAACCTGTCGCATGGTTCAACTATCAGCAGAGCTCCTTGCAACTTGTTGAACCTATTGAACAGTTAAACTAGTTGAACAGTTGAACCTGTTGAACGGCTCAACTATCGATAGAACTCCTTGCACTGTTGAAGCGGCAAAACTCCTTGCTAATTGCAGATGAATATTGCTGAACTTGAAGTAGATTGCCAATGGAGAATTTTCTCAGAGCAGAATTCGGTGAGTGTTGCTATGAATTGTGACTACAAGTCACTTTACATTTATAGGAGATCGCACAAACAATAATCTTGGTCGGCCTTATACAATTTGGCGCCAAGTTATAATAATTCAAATAATTACATACACGTTGACCTATTTGCAATTTCAAGATACATTGAATGAATTCGCCCAAATAGGGCCTGCCTTAAATCGGATACAATTGAGATTCACAAAATGCTAAGGCCAATAGGCCATTCAGCATTTTATGACTAGGTCGGTCTCTAGGAGGGATCCAACCTAGCTACCAAAATCAACACAATGGATAATATTTATGGATGATATTTATGTAAAGTGGATTCATTCCAGAGAGATTGGAGTTCATTCTATTAAACTTGTTTTTCAAATACTATATATATATTCAGAAAAATAGGGTCCAAATCTACTCTATTTAGAACCTTTGTAAAAGTAATACCAAAAAGATTCTGTTCAGTTTTAACCCCTGAAAAACAAGAGGTTAGCTCCTTTTTCTGATTTCCAGAAAATTGGAAATATAGATCTCCCAAACATACCTAAATGGCTATATGGACTTCCATCCACTTTCCTAAAAAGATGAAAATTGAAACCAGAAAAGTATACTCACCGAGGATACCAGCATAAGTTGCTATATCTTCGTATCTGTTTGTTATGTGAAAGTCTCTAACCTGCAAATTGCAATATAATCATCGATTAACTCAACCAAACTGAAATTTAAACTATTGCCTAGTCAAATTCTGCTGGACTTTTTGAACTGTTTTTTTTTTTTATAAATTCTCTATAAAGCAATAGTTTCATCCCTTACCACCCTTTTGCAGCTTACCATAAAATAGACGAAGGGAAACAACGAAGATATGGGAAGACCTGAAAATACACAATCCACACAAACTTCCATTAGCATGCATTTCTAAGTATATGGAAGTTATTGTAACCAAAAAAAAAAAAAGCTACTGTGCCTTGATGGCTACATCTGCAAGAGTAGACACCATTCCTTGTATCAGTAGGTACAATACATTTTTCAAGACTGCAAGCTAAGAAGATTGGCCGGTCAAAATCCGGCCAGTAATCTACGTCTAAAAACATTTTAAAAAAGTCTAAACAAGTGTTACCATTAAACACTTATTTTACTAAATTGACTCCACTAATTCAAGGTTAATGGACGATGTAGATTGTGAATGATATCTTGACAATGTTTTCATTCAACAAGTTTTTTATCAATCTACATTTAAAAAACTAGATTTGTAGAGCTTTGAGTTGGATTCACTCTCATAATTATATTATGTCACTCTTCTACTGATGAAAACAGAGACTAGGGAAGATTGAGGAATGCAAATAGAATATATATCTGAATACCATTGACAAGCACAACCATCCCAACAAAGAAAAACTCTTTGAGCGGATAGCCTTGTTGTTGCTCTTTGCGAAGTTCTAACTGGCATGCTTCGCAGTCTTTAAAGTATACAGCATTGGCCCTCTTCAGCAGAGGCTCATGCTGAGTATTACTACTGCTACCAGCCATTCTATTTTGTTGAGGTAGCCAATGAATGCCTTCACCCATATAAACAAACAATGGGCTTGTTATAGTTAAAATGTGAATCATCAAATCGTCCAAAAAAAAAAAAAATGTTTCTCTACGAGGAACAGGAGGAAAGCTCAGTCCTAATTGGGAAACATGTGGTCCATGTGTTAAGGAATATTTAACAATTATTTGACTCTCTTTCAGGAATATTTAATAAAAATTCACAGTAGAAGACTCCCGATGAAAAAAAGAAAGAGATACCAATCAGACTTAACCTAGACAGCCTACCTACTGTCTGCTGTATTTGACAGTCTAGTTTTATCATGTAGTCCCATAAGCTGCTCCAACCCTGTGGCCATTATTAGAAACCTTCTTTCATTTATTCATTTATTTCTTTTCCCATGAGATTCAGCCAGATTATAGAGATCAGAATTGTTTAAAATTGATTATAATGTGTTGACTAAATATACACCTAATACAGAAGCCTCTTTCCATTAAACCACTTCAAACAAAACGAAAGATCCATTTCATCACCATCATCTTGCAGAACCATAATGGACTTTTTTGGCTCACAACTTGCCCATCTTTGTGTAGTTGATTCTCTGCCACTGTTTCCAACAAGTGATGGAGGGTACACGAGTATAACGTCTGTCAGCTCACTTTACTTTATGTCAACACCCAAGCATCCAATTTTTTCAATGCCAGTATTGAGTTAATGCATTGAATGTGATAAAATAAGGGCAATAATGCAAAAGATTGCTGCAGATGTGGAAACAGAACCAATTAAAGCCCTTGGCCTCATAAAAAAAGAAGAGATCAGTCGCTTTACCTTTTTCTTAATTGATTAATATTGGTTATTATTAATTGTACCCCTCATCTAGTTATGAAGTTTTTAATTTAAAATAAAAAAATTAAAGTTAACATTGTAAATTTTTTAATTAAAAATATTTTAAATATTATTGATAATATGATTAGTTATAGAGTTTTATCTTTTATTACAGTTTTCACATTATTTAAAATATAGAATAATTAAATTTGTACAATTAAATAACTTATTATCTTATTATTATATATAAAACTTACATTAAATTTTATTTCTGTATTTTTTAATTATGAAACATAATAATTAATTTATTAATACGGCTGGTACTATTGCAATGAGTTCACACTCATCTAGTTATTAATCTATTGATTGCAAACCAATCAAAAGATAGGATTATTTTTCTTTTCACAAATTTGATTTAAATTTGTACTTTTCCTATGTCAACAAAATAAATTTTTGACAAAAAATTATTGAAAAATGATTTATCTGTATTGTCATTGGCTGAAAAAAAATGACCTCTTCTTGTCGGATTGTCAGAGAATGCAACAAAAAAAACTATAAAAAAACTATAAATGTGGAGAGAATTTTGGTTTGAGGGGAGGATGTGGCAAGTAAACAAATTATGAACACAAATTTTGTCTCCCACTAGTTAAGTCATGCCTAAATAGATGGCGACAATTATGAGAGGGAAGAATCATCAGTTTTTATGAATTTAATTTTTTGATTTATTAGCTAAACTAAAAATTACTTTTTGTCAAAGGGACAAAGTTATAATATTAATTTTATAGCTAAGTAAATATTTTAGTGTTATTTTATTTTTACCAAATTAATTTTTTTTTGAGATTTCAATTTTATTTTACCCAAACATTTCAAAACGAGTTCACATAAAATTTTCCTTATAAATTTAGTTCTGCAAATAGAAAAAAATATTACTAAACCACAATATTAGATTAATTAAAATAATTAAAATCATGTTCTCTAAAGTACTTACTATTATTACTTAAACAAAAAAATTAAATGACTAAGTGTAGTGATCTAAATATGAATATGTTATTGTTATTATATTTTGTAATTATTCTTCAAACTTACAATATTTTAATATATTTTAAATTGTAATAGTGTTCAATATTATTGCATTTTAATATGTTAGGCGGACATTTCAAATCTCTCCACACCCAATTAGGGTTAGGGTTCTTCACATTTTATTTTATAAAATTAGATTATTTTAGGATTTCAATTTTATTTAGTCAAAAATTAAAAATCTAGTATCACAAAAAATATTTGGCCATGTTATTACATTTTTTATTTTATTCTTCAAACTTACAATATTTTAATGCATTTAATGCATTTTAAATTATAAAAGTATTACTATTATTATATTTTAAAGAAATATTTGTGTTATTTAATAGGCTTTGTAAAGTTTAGTTTTATAGTTAATGAAATATTTTAGTTTTAGATTATTTTTGAGATTTCAATTTTATTTACCCAAGACATTTCAACACTCTTCAAAAATTAATTTTTGTTTATACAACCAATACCTAATCAACAAAAAAAATTACAACTAAACAAATACTATATACAACCAATAGCTAATCAACAAAAAAGTTACAACTAAACAAATACTATTATAACAACAGTAAAGTTTAGTTTTATAGTTAAAGAAATATTTGTGTTATTTAATAGGCTTAATGCTATTTTATTTTTATGAAATTAAATTATTTTTAAGATTTCAATTGAATGCAATTTATCTATACAACAATACCTAATCAACAAAAAAAAAATTACAACTAAACAAATACTATATACAACCAATAGCTAATAAAAAAAAAATTACAACTAAACAAATACTATAATAACAACAATAAAGTTTAGTTTTATAGTTAAAGAAATATTTGTGTTATTTAATAGGCTTTGTAAAGTTTAGTTTTATAGCTAAGTAAATATTTTAGTGCTATTTTATTTTTAGCAAATTAAATTATTTTCGAGATTTCAATTTCAAATACTATATACAACCAATAGCTAATAAAAAAAAATTACAACTAAACAAATACTATAATAACAACAATAAAGTTTAGTTTTATAGTTAAAGAAATATTTGTGTTATTTAATAGGCTTTGTAAAGTTTAGTTTTATAGTTAAGTAAATATTTTAGTGCTATTTTATTTTTAGCAAATTAAATTATTTTTGAGATTTCAATTTTATTTACCCAAGACATTTCAAAACGAGTTCACATAAATTTTTCCTTATAAATTTAGTTAGTTACAAATTTGAAATGATAAACAATTATTTATCTTAAACCACAATATTAGATTAATTAAAATAATTAAAATCATTTTTCTAAAAGTACTTACTATTAGTACTTAAACAAAAAATTAAGTGACTAAGATAAAATACTGTAGTGATATGAATATGCTATTGTTATTATATTGTGTAATTATTCTTCAAACTTACAATATTTTAATACATTTTAAATTGCAATAGTATTCAATATTATTACATTTTAAATCTTAGGCAGACATTTCAAATCTCTCCACAACTAACTAGGGTTAGGGTTCTACACATTTTATTTCTATTTTTGGGATTTCAATTTTATTTATATCAAGAGTTAAAAATTTAGGATTTCAATTTTATTTAGTCAAAAGTTAAAAATCTATAGTATCACGAAAAAATATTATGTTATTACATTTTTTATTTTATTCTTCAAACTTACAATATTTTAATATATTATAAAAGTATTAGTATTATTACATTTTAAGGAAATATTTGTGTTATATAATAGGCTTTGTAAAGTTTAGTTTTATAGTTAAGGAAATATTTTAGTCCTATTTTATTTTTACCAAATTAGATTATTTTTGAGATTTCAATTTTATTTACCCAAGACATTTCAACACTTTTCAAAAATTAATTTTTCAATTGGAATGCAATTTGTCTATACAACCAATACCTAATCAACAAATAAATTACAACTAAACAAATACAATATACAACCACTAGCTAATCAACAAAAAAATTACAACTAAACAAATACTATATAACAACACTACAAGGCAGGTACTGGCCACTATGTGGCACTTGAAAAAAAGTGATTGGCCTAACTCTTACATAGTACAATTTCCTTGAAAAAAAGTTGATGTTGACATATCTTAAGATGTAGGATAGAAAGGAATTAATAGATTTTATTTTATCTTTAGCAAGATTGAATTTTTGGGAAATGCAAAATCTGCAATAAATAAAAGATAAAGATATTTGACCAATATTGCAAATATTTAATGCTTTCTTTACTCACATTTAACCAATATTATGTTAAGCAACATATATATATTAAGAAATGAGTATATTAAAAAAGGGTAAATTTATAAACTTGTGTTCCCTAAGTAAAAGATATTTTGAACATTTTTTAGTGTTAAGCAAATTTAATTTCTTAATTAAAAATATTTTAAAAAACTTATGGATAATATGATTAGTTATAGAGTTTTATCTTTTATTACAGTTTTAACATTATTCAAAATATAGAATAATTAAATTTGTACAATTAAATAATTAATTATCTTATTATTATATATACAACTTATATTAAATTTTAATTCTCTATTTTTTAATTATGAAACATAATTATTATTTTATTTAGCAATAATAAGTTATAACTAATTATTGTATGAACCATAAAGAAAAAAAAGTGATGGCATAACTCTTACATAGTAGAATTAATTATGAAACATAATAATTATTTTATTTAACAATAATAAGTATTGTATGAACCATAAAAGCACAATTAATTATGAAACATAATAATTATTTTATTTAACAATAATAAGTTATAACTAATTAGTGAACCATAAAGAAAAAAAAGTGATGGCATAACTCTTACATAGTAGAATTTCCTTGAAAAAAAGTTGTTAGACATATCTTAAAATGTAGGATAGAAAGGGATTTAATATATTTTATTTTATCTTTTAGCAAGATTGAATTTTTGGAACATGCAAAATCTGCAATAAATAAAAGATGAAAGATGATTAGACAAATTGGGCAAAGGAGGACACACACATAAAAAATATTTAACCGATATTATAATTATTTAATGACGAACATTAAAGATCCTTTACTCATTTAACCAATATTATGTTAAGTAACCAATAAGTATATATATATATATATATATATATATATATATATATATATATATATATATATATATATATATATATATATATATATATATAAAGAAACGAGCATATTTTAAGAAATGAGTATGTTAAGAAAAGGATAAATTTATAAACTTGTGTTTGATGAGTAAAAGATATTTTGAACATATTCTTTTTAGTGTTGAGTATATTTAATTACTAAAAAAAAATATGTTGATATAATTATTATATAAATTGTTGCAAGTATGTGCCTAATCGGTGTTGTCATTGATGTCAACATATCTGTATTGTCATTGGTGTCAACTGTGCTCCTATCTTGTTGTCTGATTTGTAATGATTAATATGTTTTGTATTTACTTATGCAAGTAATCTTGATGTTGAGGATATTGAGAAAATTAGCATCTCCGGTAGAAACAGTGAGTTACAATGGAAACGGTGTATTGCATATTAAAAAATAGTCTAGAAGAATGCTCCGCATTTTCTGTAGAATGAATATCTTTGTCTGCGGATTGGAAGTTATTTAGAAGTCCATATGAAGATGTCTCGTTCGGAGTTTGAACCTTCGGTATGAAGAACTGAGTGAGTTATGTGGGTATGTGCAGGATCATGATGGGCCAAACTATACCTCTAAGTGGCAATGAAAATATAAAAAATTAGACTTTATCAAGTTCATGTGAAAATTTGAATGGATTATCTACACAATTTGAAAAAGATGTAAGAATGAAATTTGTAGAGAATTGAATCTAGTTTATAGGCTTGTATTTAAAAAAAAAACTAAATTTACTTAGTGAAAATTGAATATTTCAATGAACAATTATTAAATTTTTCAGAAAAAATAAAAAGTGGGTGTCTGTCTAGCCAACCTAATTATGAGTAATTTTTTTTTTTGAAACTTTCAAAATAAGTAGAGGACTCATGCCCAGATGTGACGCATATTTATTTGAATTTTTTTCCAATAAAATAATTAGTTATGATATTTTTACTGTGACTTTTTTTAAAAACTAAAAAGTAATTTTCCAGCCAACCTAACTCGATAAAAAAAATGAAATTCAAATTTTTTTAACCTATAGCCAGAAAAACATAGAGTGTGAAGCATGTTTTGGATCTCAAAAAGGTGAAACAGTTTGAAAGTTATGGATGTTTTTCAATCAGTGTGTCCATCAGGATTTCAAAGACACACTATATAGAAAATTATTAATAATTATTTAATAAAATGATAACCAAACAAATCTTATATTTTTAGAAAGCTGACAATTTTTTCTATAAACCCTTTTCGTTTTATCAATTTTGCATAAAAAAAGTCGTTAGCACGAAGGGTGAAGTTCGAAGAAGAGACTGAAACATGAAAACACATTAGAATCCATGAAAAGTTAACAACCAAAACGAATATCCGTCTTGCTTTGTACCAAAGCAAAATGGATATCCATTTTGCTTCGGTAAAAGCAAAACAGATATCCGTTTTGGAAGATCAAAACGGGTATCTATTTTTCTTACATGTTTGTTGATCACATCTTATGAAACAAATGTTGCTTGGTGATAGTTCTAAGTTTAGTGAACAATATTCTCAAGCTTATTGCAATTTTTACACTTGTGACCAAATTTGGTACCAAACCCTTTCACCTTTTCAATTAATCCTGATAGTGTCATCTCACTCCATGCAAATCAGACCAACATTAGGACCATGTGAATGAGATTAAGGATAGCCTTGAAATATGAATCTTTGTACTGTTGACTATCCTTTTAGCATGACAATCCTTTAGGATCATTGTACCCAAGTGCAACAATCCTTCAATCTTCTTTTATTTATATTTCCTTCCTCTTCATACACAAGATTCTCATGCCTTATAGTCATGACAATCCACAAATCACCTAACTATCCTTAGTGAGAATATATCTTATTTTGACAGTGATTGTCATCTTTCATTCACAACTCTCCTCTTTAAAACAGATACCCTTTGCATGTGTTTTGACTTCATGATTTTCCTTTTGTATGTTGTATTATGGTATGAAAATACTATGGCCCCTTCTTCATCCTCTTGTATAATGAAATTGAGGGTCGACACTTACGGTTACTCTTCTCTATTACTTGGTGATAATGAATCCCTAAACTCATTTTTTATTGTCTTGAAGCCAACTTTACCACTGTTGAGATAGTCAGAGTTGATTCTTGATCATGAATATTGCAAATTACTTCAAATATCCATGGACAATTTCAATGTGTTTCTTAAGACAACCATGCCTTGACTATCCCTTGATTTTGGTCATGATTGTGCTTGAATGGCACAATAGTTCATAGTTAGATTTATGCCACTAAAGTTTTCCTTTAACAAAGTAGTATTTGTAGTCCACCTTTTGATGATGTTCAAACAATATAAATACTTATTCTTAACATAAGCAATACATTTCTCACAAATACCAATGCATTCTACTCATAAGGTTCATGGCACCATGCCTAAAGGTATGATAGTCAGCGGTGTACTATTATGGAAGCCTATGGTTGGTTTGACAATCCATAATAGTGATAGCATTCATGCCTAACAATCCTTATCATTATTGTCATGTAATATATTTTACATTTGAGGCCTTGTCTACAACATACAAAGTTTACCTTTCTCACCCATACCTTCAGTATGTAAAGTACATTGATAGGGAATTTTCAATTTCCACTCAGTCAGTGCAATCTAGGAGAGGATAGATTGTCTAAAGTTGTAATCCATTTCCATTTACACTTGCCATAACTACAAATGCTTAGTGTTTATTCTCAACCTCGGTATATGGATAAAATGTGACCTATTGTTCTAATAGGCCTATAGGGACAAAGAGGTGATAAAGCCTTTAATTCTAAACATGACATGGTTTTGATAACTTCCCGTATTGGTAAGGTCCTGGATGACAATCCTTTGATGCACCTAATTGTAATAGGTGTTATGATAGTCCTTGGTATCTTTTCATTTCTTTCTTGAATGGCCTGCAAATAAGACATAAGACCTATTAGATCCTTCATAAATAAAAATTCTCATACATTACATTTAAACTTACTCCCTAAACATCCATCAATCCATCCATTAATATCAAAATGCCATGAATATCCTATGATCAACCATTCTAATTCCTAGGATAGTCATATTGCAATTTTGCTTCTCTATACTAAAACAACCCAAGGAATATCTACCCTGGAATTTGTATTTTAACAATCTAATGTCTTTACAAATAACATTGAGCCTTCTTTTGGGACAACATTTTTGCCTTTAGAAGCTCCTCATTTCATGATAGCCTAAAATAGAATAAGTGGATAGTCATAACATGTTAGCATAATGGGAAAACCCTAAAGTGTGATAAAGTCTATACATTATCTATTCCCATCCATGTCACAAAGCAACTATTCAAATGCTAGACCAACATGATTTAAACAATCATAAGGGCCAACAATCCACTCCAAATGCATGGGAAAAGGACAACTCTTGGATCCCATATTAATCATGTTCACATGGCTGCTAGCATCTTCAAGCGAGTCAATACAAAAATTGAAAGCCTCAAACTCATACACTTCAGAAAAATATACCTAATTAGAAATTTGATATGCATGAATAAGGAAGTCCTCATGCAATACAAACTAAAATGTGTCACATTTAGACATGTCATCAAGTTGAACTACATCATGTTGAGACTCGTGTTTACTTAAGCATTACAAGTCACTTGCCTCTTTGCATGCTTCAAAGTTTCAAACAAAGGACTCAACTTTAGGTGTAGCAGAGTCCTCATCAATGAGTGATTTACATGACCTTCAACAAACTAAAATTATATATCATCTTTATGCTTATATGGACGCTATATCATCTTTACAATTGTATGTCCAGGCTCTTTAGGAGTCTTCACAAATGTGTCCAAAGTAAGATTACTCAAATCAAATAATGGCTTATATCCAGAGCTTTATTAAGTTGATACCTAGGTGGATTAGTGTGTAAACATTCAAATTAGATGGTAATTCACAAGTCTATAGAAAAATAAAATGAATCCCTAGTCTAGAATCCAAATGTACATATTCAAAGGCATTAAAGACTTTGAACAAATTACTTTATTGAATTGGAGAAGGCATGTACAAATGTGCAATGTTTAGCTTATTTTTCCTTGTCTATACTTTTATACAAATTTGTATGTACATGCGTGTGGTGCATGGATCAAGTGGTCAAGGTGACGATAGATGTCAAACCCATATGACTTGTTGTTCCTATCTTCCATGATTACCATATATTCTATCCTATGTTACTTGTTTAGCTCGTATTCTTTCATATATTCAATCCTTACCTCCCATGCTTTCCTCTATGCCTTGTTTGGTTCCTAAACATCTCTATGTTCTATGTTTAGAACCTATATTTTTCCATGTTACTTGTTTACTTATATATCCCTATGCTATATATCCATGATGTCCCTATGTTCCTATGATCTATGCTTGTGATCTCTATCTCTTATGTATCCATATTCCATTCTTATCATTATGTTTCTAATACTTAAACATACTTATGGCTCTTACACATTTAGCATTCTTATTCTTTAGTTATTTATATATGTATTTTAACATTTATTTTTTCCTTCTTATGTGTTCTTATCATCTCCTATTCTCATTTATGTATATCTAGTTGTATACTTTGTAGATTATTTCATGCCTTGTGAGGAAAACAAAATGGATATCCATTTTGTAGAAGTGATATGGACGTTGTTGAGAGTCTGTTGCCAAAGATTGGAATTTAAGAAACGAATATCCATTTCTAAAATAGATATCCATTTCTAAAATGGATATCCATTATGTAAATGCAAAAAAAAAGACAAAAGGAATATTGTTGGGCCTAACATCCGCACCTAGAGACCATCTACTGTAGAAATACTCATTATTTCTGCCTATGACAGTGAAAGGAATATTTTTATGCACTTTTGGAGACACAATTTGCTTGTTACAATCATAAGGGTGATATTTTTGTTCCCCTAATGGGGAGCAATAGTCGTCGTAAAGCAAAAAGGAGGAGGAAAGTTACATTGGAGGAAATTGAAGCAATTAGGGAAGAAGATAGGGCAAGGAAGAGAATTGGAAGAGCGGGTTTGGCGGATGCTCATCAAGGTGAATCTCCTTCTTTACCATCCAATGACATGCAAATTGAAGATGTTAATTTTGATTATAATGAAATGTTAGATAAGAATGAAATTCACCATGATATTGCAAATGAAAATATAGAAAAATGTTATGAAACACGTATTCATAAGAGCAATACCATGGACAAAGAAGAAGAAGAAAAATAAAGACGCACACTTGAAGAAAGTAGATATGAACATCATGATGTTGAAATTGCACTCCATAATCCATTTGTTGATAAAATTGATTAGGTTGATAACATGGACGAAACAAGGACAATCAATGTATCTCCAAATTTTGTAAGAAGAGAGGACATTTGTCAAGAAGAGGATAACCGTGATGAAATTGGAAAACACCCAAGAACCCCAAAATGGTTACTTGAAATTGATGAGAACATAATGGAAAAACTTGAAGGCAAGAGGTCATCACGAATGGTTCGGTTAACTCTTCAATGAATACTTTGAGAAAAAAACATTAACCGAACAATGCCAACTTTTTGTGCAATTATTAAAGATGTACAAAATGAGACCTTTACTAAAGAAATTAAAGATTCAGTTTAACAAAGTGTCTGATCGGAATAAAATTATTTTTAGAAGCCTTTTCAATGCACTCAATTCTATTGGAAAGACTAGCAAGGAGAAAGATAAAAGAGCTTCTCGTAGAGTAATAACAACCTCAATAGTAAGCAAACAATTAAGAAATGCTTGATTAATGAGGCAAACTTGTGTTGACCTAAGATTGAATTGTAAAACATTGTCAAAAGCACTAGCATTAAGATCAAGGCTAGATAGTCCTCTTGCTAATGATACTTGGGCTTTCAGTGGTAGGCTTCCACAAGTTGACAAGAAGCTAATCGATAGCACAAAGGAAGAAATTGAATGATTTTGGCACACTAACTCTAGGGTATCACTAAATGCAAAAGATGTTTTAAACTTAAGAATTGGTGATAAAGACTGCACACCACATCCTAAACATTACTTGGAATGTAGCCAAACAACATTGTACAAACAATATTGTGAAACACACCCAGGTATAACAATCTCACAAAGAGCATTTGAATCTCTTAAGCCATTTTATTGTGTTCCTCTTAAAGTTCGTAATACATGTCGCAAATACCATGTAGAGTTTTCTATGTACCATGAATTATTATGCAATATTCTTTCTACTTTGTACACTAACAAAATGTTACAAGAGTGTGGTGCAATTTAGCTACCAAAGTCATCTAGGGACTTATATGTATTAGAGATGATGGTTGCATGTTCTACAAGAATGATTGTTTAAATGAAAAGTGTTTACAATGTGGTGGGTTATCAAAGTTTGTATCATGTTTTCATGAGGGCAATGAGCATGATTTTGGAAAGAGAATGGTTGAGAAAAAGAGATATGAGACAGTGAAATACAATTTGAAAAGTGGAGGTGAAGCTTGTAGATGTGAGTTAATTGTAAGAGAGGTAAGTATTGCTGATTTTATTGATGATTTTAAGAAATTTTTTTTCTACAAGTATGTCAGACATAGCCATAGGTCTCGATGGTTAGATCAACAGTTCAAGATGTGTAAAGACTCTTTCCCGATTGGAACTATTGTCTCTGTAGTTGATTTTGCAGAAAACTATACATTGTAACCCCAAAATGAAGTTCAATCTTAGTACTACAATTCTATTCAGATTGCTATTTTTGTTCACATCACATACATACATGCCCCCAAGAGTATAGAAGAGAACAAGAAGATTGTTAGAGAATACCATTTTTACATGAGTGATGATCGATCTCATTCAGTAGAGTTTGTGCAATATTGTTTTCAACAATTTTATGGGTTCTTGCAAGAAAAAGATATTAGAATGGATCAACATCTCACTTGGTCAGATAATTGCACTGGTCAATTCAAGAATGCTCGTAATTTCTATTGGTTGAGCAAAATGCATGTAGAGAAGGGTATACCTCATATTTGGAATTTTTTTGAAGTTGGCCACGAAAAAGGTGAACATGATGGAGCAGGTGCATGCGTGAAGAGAGCTCTTTTTAAAGAACAACTAAAGATTAGAGGTGGTGCTACATTTAGTGATACAGATTCCATTGTTAAGTGGTGTAACTATGCATTGTCACAAGGAGTGGCTCTTGATTCTGAAGTGCACAGGTTCTTTTGGTTGGTTGATGATGGGATAGCGACAAAGAAATTGGAATGCCAGAGAATCAGTGAATCATCAAAGATGCATTCATTTCGAAGCTCAGATGCAAGTACATGGACTATTTGGACATGAGAATTAGCTTATTTTTGTCAGAGTTGTATTAAATGTGATTGGGACAATTGTGAGTCAAGTGAGTGGGTAGATGCATGGATTCCATGATATTTAATCCCTTTATATGAAGGTCAATCATCTTCCGTCAATGACATGGAGAGCTCATTTGACTATGAACATCTTTCAGACCTTGTACAACCAGGTCATGTTTATGCAGTTGTTGCAGCACATGGAAATGAAGAGAGGTCAGACTATTGGTTGGCATGATGTGTATAGGAAAACAAAAGCTAACACAACCTATGACAGATGATGATGGGTTCACATATCCTACAGGATCAGTTGTTATTGCTGGGACTTGGTTATGAACATATATGATTAAAAAGAATGGCATCCCTACCTTTGAAGACTTTGAGAAGCATAAAACCATATTGATGTATTCTCACCTAGTTGTAGCAACAAATGTCAAGTTACTAAAGCATCGTGGAAAACTAAAATCAAAAGAACTATCGACAATTAGTAATGCTGATCATGAAGCAATATTGGATACTCTGAAGGTAAGAGATGACCCCTTAGGTATGTTTGACTAGCATCTAAACTTCCAGATGGATAGGTATGACATTTTTTTTATCTTAACTTGTTCTTGTTTTTTCTATTTTTTAGAATTGTTTTATTAAAAATCTTGTTTCTTTAACTATAATGCATGCTTTTGACTATACAAGACTACGAATAAGGTTATTTTACATGCCATCATAGATTATTTTGCATGGCATCATAAATTATTTTGTATGGCATTGTAGGTTATTTAGACTATACTCGAGGTACGATTTTTAGTTCTCATTTGTATTTCTTAATATTTTTTGCTTTCTACCTTTTTCTACATAAGGCATTCCATGAGATGACATGTATTTGATGTCTTTTGCCGAATAGTTCATGTGCCTTGTCTATGCTTTCACATATTACATACATGTGTCACATGGCAATTGCAACTACGACATCTAACAAAATTCTCATTTCTTTGAGGTATTCCACCAAACAATTCATGTGCCTTGCCTATGCTTCCTTACTTTGCATTCTTATAAAAGTCCTATAACAGTCCTATAATCTTCATACTAATCTTGATAATAGTCTTACCATCATTGCATTCCATGAGATGACATCTATTTGAGTTGTTCTATCAAACATTTCACGTGCCTAGTCTATCAGTCCACACTTTGCATACATGTCTACTATTATAGTTTTAACTACAACAGTCCTATAATAGTCCTAAAATAGTCCTAGAATAGTCCTATAAAAGTCCTAAAATAGTCCTATAAGGTAGGAGCACTTGATGGTGAATAATGGTATTTAGGAATAAATTTAGAGTTTGGATAGGCATAAATTTGTTCCCAAAGTTGGAGCACTAGAGAAATCCTAAGTTTTCCTAGATGACCTAAGATATAGGGTCATTTGTTTTCAAATTTGGCCTATGATTGGGAGCCCTATTGAGTCCAAATTATACCTACCTCTTATGTATCTTGAGTCCTAATTTGCAGTCTTAAAACAATCTTGCCATCATTGCATTCCATGAGATGACATCTATTTGATTTGTTCTATCAAACATTTCATGTGCCTGGTCTATCATTCCACACTTTGCATACATGTCTACTAGGATAGTTTTAACTACAACAACCCTATAACAATCATAAAACAGTCCTATAACAGTCCTATAAAAGTCCTAAAACAGTCCTATAAGGTAGGAGCACTTGATGGTGAATAATGGTATTTAGGAACAAATTTAGAGTTTGGATAGGCATAAATTTGTTCTCAAAGTTAGAGCACTAGAGAGATCCTAAGGTTTCCTAGATGACCTAGGTTAAGATATAGGGTCATTTCTTTTCAAATTTGGCCTATGATTGGGAGTCCAATTGAGTCCAAATTATACCTACCTCTTATTTATCTTGAGTCCTAAAACAATCTTGCCATCATTGCATTCCATGAGATGACATCTATTTGAGTTGTTCTATCAAACATTTCACGTGCCTGGTCTATCATTCCACACTGTGCATACATGTCTACTAGGATAGTTTTAACTACAACAATCCTATAACAATCCTAAAATAGTCCTAGAACAGTCCTATAAAAGTCCTAAAATAGTCCTAGAAGGTAGGAGCACTTGATGGTGAATAATGGTATTTAGGAACAAATTTAGAGTTTGGATAGGCATAAATATGTTCCCAAAGTTGGAGCACTAGAGAGATCCTAAGGTTTCCTAGATGACCTAGGTTAAGATATAGGGTCATTTCTTTTCAAATTTGGCCTATGATTGGGAGTCCATTTGAGTCCAAATTATACCTACCTCTTATTTATCTTGAGTCCTAAAATAGTCTTCCCATCATTGCATTCCACACTATTTCACATGCCTGGTCTATCATTCCACACTTTGCATACATGTCTACTAGGATAGTTTTAACTACAAAAATCCTACAACAGTCCTAAAACAGTCCTAGAACAGTCCTATAAAAGTCCTAAAACAGTCTTATAAGGTAGGAGCGCTTGATGGTGAATAATGGTATTTAGGAACAAATTTAGAGTTTGGATAGGCATAAATTTGTTCCCAAAGTTGGAGCACTAGAGAGATCCTAAGGTTTCCTAGATGACCTAGGTTAAGATATAGGGTCATTTCTTTTCAAATTTGACCTATGATTAGGAGTCCAATTGAGTCCAAATTATACCTATCTCTTATTTATCTTGGGTTCTCCCACCAATCATGTTTTTGATTACTATTTTTTATAATCATTTTATTAAAAATCTTGTTTCTTTAACTATAATGCATGCTTTTGACTATACAGGACTATGAATAAGGTTATTTTACATGGCATCGTAGATTATTTTGCATGGCATCATAAATTATTTTGTATGGCATCATAGCTTATTTTGACTATACTTGAGGTATGATTTTTAGTTCTCATTTGTATTTCTTAATATTTTGCTTTCTACCTTTTTCTACATAAGTTAATTTGTAAATTCATTTTGTACATATCCTGCAATCAAGGCATTCCATGAGATGACATGTATTTCCATGAGATGGCATTCCATGAGATGATCATAAAAAGTAATCAACAATCAAAGAATAAGATGTAAGCATCATAATATACACAACATCATAATAAGCACAACATTTAATGTACATAAATGATATTCATGTTTACTTAAATTTGCTTGTTCATGCTTCTCACAAGATGTCACCTTCCCTACCCATCCAGCTCTACAGAAGAAAAGAGACAACAAATGATCAAGAGGGATCACCAATTGGTGGTAAGTGATTGATTACTTATGTCATGTTATATATTTTGAATATTAAATTCTATATTAATGTGGACGTTGTTTGATTGTATTAACATGTGGAAATTCAAAAATCTCTATCGAGGAGGTCTAGTCGATGAGCGATAGAGGATGAGTCATTGACTGGTTCACCATCTTCATGGCCTAGTAAGAGCCATCGATTATTTGATAGCAATCCATAGGAGATTTGATTTTGGGACATTTTGTTACATATGCCTATTTGGCTTTGAAAACATACTTTTGTATGTTATCGATGTATATTGTTGTATATGCCCATATGGTTTTATTTGTACATGCCTATATGGCATGATATATACACTATACATTATTTTCATGACATTATGCATATATAAGATCCTAATTTGGCACAAGTAGGGAGAATGCTTGCAAAGGTTATGGAATTTGGTTTTACACGTTCCAATTGTATTTGCTTCAAAGTTTCTAAATCCTTTTCAAAAAATCTATTTTGTGCATATCTTGTAATCATTGCATTCCATGAGATAACATCTCTTTGAGGTGTCACTATTCACATGCCATGTCTATGCTTCCACACTTTGCATACATGTCTACAAGGGCAGCTATAAATACATCCTATTCCAAAGATCCCATTTATCAATAAGCAAGGAGAATGGTGGATAAGGTTGTGGAATTTGGATTTACACCCACTAATTGCATTTTCTTAACATTTCCTTTCAATCCTTATCAAAAATTCCATTTTGTACACATATTGCAATCATTGCATTCCTTCATTTATGATGTGCATAACATTCCTTCATTTGTGATGTGCATAATATGCTATAATTGTACAAGCTTACAACAAGTGATTCATGCTACAATGAAGCACACCATGATGAAATAAGAAGATGCATATTTACAACACTTAAGAATATGTAGTAGTGTTGCTCATGTCACCAATACTATGCTTACATTTTCACATACATGGCTTACAACATGTGACAATAAACCACTACAAGTTGTATATGTGCTTAACAACAAGTATACATGTGATACAACACCCCAAAATGTGCATTGAATAAGGTGAGTGGTTCTTTTATTAGTGGTGGTGTTCATTTTGGACATAAAATAATGGTTAATTTTGTAAAGTTGTTTCATAAGTTAGTTGGGGTTGGTTGAATGGTGAAAACTATTTGTAGAGGCATAAATAGGCCTATATTGTATGACCCAAGGGTTGAAGGTTGAATTTTTTGAAGTTGAAGCAACATGTACATGGCACAACATGTTTCCATTTCATTTCATGCGCCAAGCGTCCTAGTCACTCCGGGCAATAGGCTACTGGCAAAGTCCCTTAAGATCCCTAAGACCAAAAAACTACCAAAATTTGATGGAGCAGTTCTTTGAATTCGTGATAGTTGGGAATGTTTTGCTTGGACCTATAGGTGCACATGGGGTCCATCCACAATAACCTCTCTTAGTTTTGGTCAAATCCATTCCGTTTGACCGTGCCGAAATTAAACGCATTGTTGCAAAATGCTTCAATTTCGTGCAGTGGAAAGGTGCTAGGTGTGACATTTTTCATTCCATAGCTCATGAGGCTGAACGGACTGTGCCAATGCATTGGGGTGGGCAGGTAAATGCCAGGGGAGGTCTCATTTCATCCGCCAAGCATCCCAGTCACTCCGGGCAACAGGCTACTGGCAAAGTCCCTTAAGATCCTTAAGACCACAAAACTGCCAGACTTTGATGGAGTAGTTCTCTGAATTTGTGATAGCTGGGAACATTTTGTTTCAACCTATAGGTGTACGTGGGGTCTATCCACAATAACCTCTCTCAGATTTGGTCAAATCCATTCTGTTTGACCGTGCCAAAATCAAACGCATTGTTGCAAAATGCTTCAATTTCATGTAGTGGAAAGGTGCTAGGTGTGACATTTTTCATTCCATAGCTTGTGGGGCTGAACGGACTATGCCAATGCATTGGGGTGGGTAGGTAAATTCTAGGGGAGGTCTCGTTTCGTGTGCCAAGTGTCCCAGTCACTCCGGGCAATAGGCTACCGACAAAGTCCCTTAAGATCCATGAGACCAAAAAATTGCTAAAATTTGACGGAGCAGTTCTCTGAATTTGTGACAGCTAGGAATGTTTTGTTTGGACCTACAAGTGCATGTGGAGTCCATCCACAATAACCTCTCTTAGTTTTGGTCAACTCCATTCTATTTGACCATGTTGAAATCAAACGCATTGTTGCAAAATGCTTCAATTTCATACAGTGGAAAGGTGCTAGGTCTGACATTTTTCATTCCATAGCTCATGGGGCCAAACGAACTATGCCAACGTGTTGGGGTGGGCGGGTAAATGCCAGGGGAGATCTTGTTTCATGTGCCAAGTGTCCCAGTCATTCTGGGCAACAGGCTACCAGTAAAGTCCCTTAAGATCCCTGAGACCAAAAAACTGCCAAACTTTGACGGAGCAGTTCTCTGAATTCGTGATAGCTGGGAACATTTTGTTTGGACCTATAGGGCACATGGGGTCTGTCCACAATAACCTCTCTTAGTTTTTGTCAACTCCATTCCATTTGATCATGCTAAAATCAAACACATTGTTGCAAAATGCTTCAATTTCATGCAGTGGAAAGGTGCTAGGTGTGACATTTTTTATTCCATGGCTCATGGGGCTGAACAAACTATGCCAACACATTGGGGTGGGTGGGTAAATGCTAGGGGAGGTCTCGTTTCGTGCGCCAAGCGTCCCAATTGTTCCGAGCTGTAAGCTATCGACAAAGTAAAAAGTTGCTAGGGCTAAAATTTTGCATTACACAGGTCCTGGGGCCAAATGGATTGTGCCAACACATCAGGGTGGGTGGGCAAATGCTATGGGAGGCCTCATTTTGTGTGCAAAGCATCCCAGTCGTTCCAAGCTATAAGCTACCAGCAAAGTGTGACTTTGCTGGTAGCTTATAGCTTGGAACGACTGGGATGCTTTGCACACAAAATGAGGCCTCCCATAGCATTTGCCCACCCAACCCGACGTGTTGGCACAATCCATTTGGCCCCAGGACCTGTGTAATGCAAAATTTTAGCCCTAGCAACTTTTGACTTTGTCGGTAGCTTACAGCTCGGAGTGACTGGGACACTTGGCGCATGAAACGAGACCTCCCCTAGTATTTACCCACCCACCTTGACGTGTTGGTATAGTCCGTTCATCCCCACAAGATATGGAATGAAAAATGTCACACCTAGCACCTTTGCACTGCATGAAATTGAAGCATTTTGCAACAATGTGTTTGATTTCGGCACGGTCAAACGGAATGGAATTGACAAAAAATGAGAGAGGTTATTATGGATGTACCCCATGTGCACCTGTAGGTCCAAAAAGAAATTTCCCAGCTATCATGAATTCAGAGAACTGCTCTATCAAAGTTTGGTAGTTTTTTGGTCTTAAGGATCTTAAGGGACTTTGCTGGTAGCCTGTTGCCTGGAGTGACTGGGATGCGTAGCGCACGAAATGAGACATCCCCTGGCATTTGCCCACCCACCCCGATGCATTGGCACAGTCCATTCGGCCCCACAAGCTATGGAATGAAAAATATCACACCTAGCACCTTTCCACTGCATAAAATTGAAGCATTTTGCAGCAATACGTTTGATTTCGGCATGGTCAAATGGTATGGAGTTGACCAAAATTGACAAAGGTTATCGTGGACGGACCTGATGTGCACATGTAGGACCAAACAAAATGTTCCCAGCTGTCACGAATTCAGAGAACTGCTCCGTCAAAGTTTGGTAGTTTTTTGGTCTCAAGGATCTTAAGGGACTTTACTGGTAGCCTGTTTCCCGGAGTGACTGGGATGCTTGGTGCATGGAATGAGACCTCCCCTAGCATTTACCCACCCACCCCGATGCGTTGGCATAGTCTGTTCGGCTCCACAAGCTATGGAATGAAAAATGTCACACCTAGCACCTTTCCACTGCATGAAATTGAAGCATTTTGCAACAATGCATTTGATTTCGGCATGGTCAAATGTAATGGAGTTGACCAAAACTAAGAGGTTATTGTGGATGAACCCACGTACACTTATAGGTCTAAATAGAATGTTCCCAACTATCATAAATTCAGAGAACTGCTTCGTCAAAGTTTGGCAGTTTTTTGGTCTTAGGGATCTTAAGGGACTTTACCGGTAGCCTATTGCCCGGAGTGACTAGGATGCTTGGAGCATGAAATGAGACCTCCCCTAGCATTTATCTACCCACCTTGATGCGTTGTCACAGTCCGTTCAGCCCCATGAGCTATGGAATGAAAAATGTCACACCTAGCACCTTTCGATTGCATGAAATTGAAGCATTTTGTAACAATGCGTTTGATTTTGGCACGGTCAAATGGAATGGAGTTGACCAAAACTGGGAGAGGTTATTGTGGACAAACCCCACGTGCACCTGTAGGTGTCCAAATAGAATGTTCCCAGCTATCATGAATTCAGAGAACTGCTCCATCAAAGTTTGGCAGTTTTTTGGTCTCAGGGATCTTCAGGGACTTTGCCAGTAGCCTATTGCCCAGAGTGACTGGGATGCTTGGCACACGAAACATGTTGTGCCATGTACACATTGCTTCAACTTGAAAATATTCAATGTTCAACCCTTGGGTCGTACAATATAAGCCTATTTATGCCTCTACAAATAGTTTTCACCATTCAACCGACCCTAACTAACTTATGAAACAACTAACTAACTTATGAAACAACTAACTTATGATTCAAATCAACATGATAGAGTTACACATTCCATATGTAGACTACTCAAGTGCTAGTAGGTCTATTTAGCATCTTTTTTGACCAAATCTTTCTAAGGCAACATCAAACCCACATGAGAACTACCATTTAGAATACCCTTTATCAATTACACAACATATCAAAAGCTTAGATAGGGTTTATTTGGAACATCACACCAAAAATTGGACTGTTACGCTAGAAAAGAGGGGCAATTAGACCTATTTTACAAAGCATCACCTATCTAGAGACACTCCCAATCCCAAGTCACCCTTGACAGTCTTTCAATAGGTTGTAAATGGACTAAAACAATTGGTCTTGGCACTAGATAAGTCTTTGAGATCACCAAACCCATATACCCTCAACTAGGCTTATTTGACTAGGCTTCAACTTGTCAATTTGACATCCAACATAAGGAAGGCTTCCCAAGGTTTAACACAACTTTTATTGGCATTGATACACTTCATATGAATGACCTTCAAAAGGGTTTTAACACCATGCAATATGGGATACACCAAAAATCTTGCCAAACATAATTTGTATGTGACTGTCAACTTTGCTAGAACAGGGCAGGAGTTTAGAAGACCTCAATACCTTTTTGTTTATCAGAAAACTCTAGTTTGAAAGGGTTCATTATGCATCTTGACATCATTCTCAAGTCACTTCCACTTCTGAGGAACACTAAACTTGTCAACAAAAGTCCCAAATCCTTATTCTGTTGTCTTAACAGTCTGCAACACATGAGAATACAGTCTTATAGTATCAAGAATTAATAACAAACTTCATTTTTTCTATCTGCAACCTTGGGGTATGAAAAGGTATACAAGAGTGAGCATTTTCACCACCATTAGAGTGAGAAAAAATAGAGTTTCTTGACATTAATTTCATTCAAACTTGTCTCCAATTCATCTTCAAAATGTTAAACTTCCCCTAAACAAAATGACTCTTCAACTTCCTTAATTGCACCTTTACAACTTTTGGTGACAACGTTTTGCTCTTTTTTTGCATTACTTTGCAAATTGACCCTCCTAATCACCTAGAACGTTGGAAATGGTCTAATTAGACCTTATACACCCTAAGAACATGACCTCACACAAGAAAATAACATTTTTCACTCCTTGACAACTTTTGCCCATATTGACAACTTTTGACAAGATTTTACAATTTTTACAATATAGACCAAAATTTGCCAATTTCATGAAAGTGGTCTCAATTTGACCTTATTTAGACTCAAACACCTAGACTCAACCTACCATGAAACAATTAGAGAAAAAATCTTTGAGATGGACTGGTGCTCTTGCGCCATAGAAGGTATACAAGTATCAAAATATAAATCATTGGAAGGTATCACTAGATCCATACTATCCTTTGCACACTAGGACTTGAAAGATAAGAAATTAAAGTATGTACCAATTTATTAAAAGAAGTGTAAAGCAAACAAGATGAATAAACAAGAAGGTAAGCAATTATCGCTAAAATCCACATGAGAGACTAAAGAACTATCATCATAATGTATGACATCATGAGAAGTATCATGAGGAATTTTGTCATATTGATTCTATTGATAAGGCATCTAATGATTCTACACACTCCTAGCCTCCAATAAAAAAAATCTTATATAACAAGAATTATAACAATATTATACATCAAAATTTTAAGTTTCAAAGCAAGAATACATGCACATAAGGAATTTAAATTATATTGTATATCAAGGTGTATATATATATTAAAATCTAGTCCATAATGGTAGACATATACAAAAATTTGGCAAATATGCCAATTCAAAACATTTTTTACAAAATGTGGCATATGCCATGTCTCAAAATCTATATACAATCTACATGCTGAATAGCTACATCAAATACTACAAGTCCACTTGACCCTCAATCTGTGATGGATCCTCAAAAAGTGTCCTCTTTGTACCAGAATGTCTAGTAGTTGATGGAGGCAAAGTTTCCTACATTGTGTTCAAGTCAAAACACAAATTTGATTAATCTCTTCAATGGTAAATAAAAATAAGTTAAAGTTAGTAAATAGATTCTTATCTACTACAATTAAGAACTTTCATTTATTAACATACATCTAAATCACGACAATCAACTATAATACCACTAGATAAACTATCAATTATTTAGAAAAATTTAATTCAATTACCTCGATTCTATGTTGTTGTTCGGACAATCGTTCTGCAAATGATTTTCTCTTAAGACAATCAGGTGTCCTAGTGAAGCATGATGGCAAAGATGACACATCACTCACATTCTCAAGAGACTAGATAAAAGCAAAGTAACATTGAAATAAATTAATATATAATTATTAAACAAAAAAGGAAATGCATACATTTAAAAAGGTTAGATGTGTTACACACAAACAATCTAGAGTGCACTAGACAAAAACTTATCTACTAGAAAACAAGCACATACCACCATCGAGGCCTCCTGCATCAATTGAGAAGGACTCTGAATTATCAAAATGACAAGAATATTAGACTCTAAATGACTATAATCAAATTTTTAAGTTTTATAAATTATCAATTAAAGTACAATTCAATCAAATTATCTCCACCCTTTGTTGGTGTTGAGAAAGCCGTTCTACAAATGATAGTCCCTTGGGTCAATCAGGAGTTCAGGAAAAGACCATTGGTAAAGATGCCACATCATTCACATTTTTGATTGACTATAAAATAAAATTAACATCAAGGTATAAATTAATATATAATTACTCACAAAGAAATAAATGCATAAAAAAAAGTTGATGTGTAGAACAAATTATACCGGCAAGTCCAAGCCAAATTAGATCGCAGACAAAGTTCCATGATCAACTTCTGTCAACTCCTCCTCTGTCATCAACTGTTATCCCACTTAGATACATTAGTACTAATAAATTTGTTTATATATTCAAATGGAATAGACCATAAAATTTAACTTTAAATTTTACCTGTATAAAAGATTGCTCATGTATTTCTCCTCCTCTACGGTTCACTGATCCGGTAGCTTCTACTCTTGTCCCTAACCCCTAAGCTTGAGTTCTAGACCCCATTGCCTCATCTCTTGAATGGAGATCATACTCTGATGTGTTCAACAGTGGCTCACTACTCTCCATAATAGGACCTAAGCATAATTGATTGCAAGAAATGCAATGATGGGGCACACATACATGTGTGGACGACGATGGTCTAGTAAAACTAGGTGATCCAATATCATCACCAACATCATGTGCTTGTGCAAACTAAGATGTCTGTATAATCAAATGCTCGGTCAAAGAGTGTATGGCACTAAGGCCCTGTTGTGTTGCATTTGCAATAATATCTGGGTGCTGCATTGGGGGTGGAGAAGGGATAGCAGGAGGGGAAATATAGGGACCTTGTACTTGTCTCATTGCCCTAGGTCTATCTTGAGGCATTCCCTTACCCACTCCTTGAAACTCTCTAAAATCAAAATAATTAACATGTTGACCCATGATGAAATCTGCATAGAGTTTATGAAGGAAATACAAATGTACATCTAAATTGTTGTTGGGTGGTTTATCAAAAACCATCCACCAATGATCCCAAAAGTTCTGACTAATGCCCTCATGAATACACCATTTGATTGAAAACTTGGGCTTATGGACATCAACATGTAATTCGGTTTTAGGATTGACAAAGTATTGGGCTAACATGGCTTTTGTAATCTCTAATTCTTTGACTTGATCATATGACAAATCATTAGCATATTCGGCCTTCTTGGCTTCTCGCCATTGCCTAAATGATTCATGTTGGGTTGACAAGGTTTGAACATGATTAATGATTCCCTCTAAATTTGATGTCATTGTAGACAATCGAGGGTGGCGGTGATACATTTCTATGATCCTACTTATTTGATCAATATTTCTTTGAATTTTCTCTTCTATTGTTGGAGGGGGAGGGTTTGGGTTTTTATTTTGTGCATCCATTTTACCTAATTAAAATATGACATACCCACTTAGCATAAAAAACCAAAAAAATTGTTTGAATATACAAAATAAACAAAAAAATGTGAAAGATCTTACCTTTTTGGATCGGATATCCATTCTTGACCTCTGATATCTGTTCTTGAGAGCTAATACTACGTTTTGTAAGCCACAGGTTTACAAAATTGCGACCCTTTTTCACTTTTTATGTTTTAAAAAATGGATATCCATTTTAGGTTTTCAAAATAGATATCCGTTTTCTTTTTCCCAATTGTTTTCATTGTTTTTTATTTTAGTATTTTAGCATTTTAGCATTTTAGTATTTAGGCATTTTAGCTGTAAAATACAATCAAAATTTTAGAAAGACTGTATCATATGAAAGGAGAGATTTTGGACAAACTATCAAAATTTATATAGGATTATGATATATATATATATATATATATATATATATATATATATATATATATATGATTTTTATATGATTTACTTATACTAAGGTATCTCATAGTTTTCAAAGGCACTTTTGAATAGATAATTGTCATAAAAAATTTGTAAAAGAAAGTAGTTTTGGTGTAAATTCTAACAAATCATTTCATGTAACTTACATATTAGATGATATTTCTGTCAACAATTGAGATCAAACTTGTGACACTCAGGATTGATGTCTCATTTTTCTATACCTATTCAAATTCCAAGACAATCTTTGGATTGATTTCATTTATTTTCTAGAGGTGGCAAATCAATTTAGCACATCCTCAACATCATTGGATTGATGTCGATAGAGAGAGCAAGATAGAGCGAGGGAGATATCTATAGAGAGGTAGATGCAGGTTATGGGTTAGGGATTAGGGGAATTATTTAGGGTTTAGGGATTTAGAGAGAGAGAGAAAGACTACTTTTGACATGCAACCGTAAACCCTAAATAATGCCCCTAAACCCTAAATAATGCCCCTAAACCCTAAACCCAAGTAACCCTAAATAATTCCCCTAAACCCTAAACCCTAACCCCTAAACCATAAACCCTAAATAATTCCCCTAAGCCCTAAACCCTAAACCTGAGAAAGGGAGTCCTAGTTTTCTTGTTTCCATTTCCTTCGTCGATAAGGGAGAGGGAAAGATAGAGGGGAGAGATAGGATATATAGGAATGATAAGGGGAGAGAGGAAAGAGATAGAAAGATTGGGAGAGATGGCTAGGTACAGAGAGATAGAGAGGAGACAGATAGGAAGAGATAGAGGAGATGAAGGGGAGAGATAGGGGGATAGAGAGTGAGAGAGATGTCTAGAGAGACAGGGAGATAGAGGAATGATAGAGGAGAGAGAGGCAAGAGACATGGAGAGATAGATATAGGTAGAGAGAGAGGAGATAGATTTGGAAAGATAGAGGAGACAAAGGGAGAGATAGGGAGATAGAGAGTGAGTGAGATGTCTAGAGAGATAGGGATAGAGATTGAGAGGTAGAGGGATGATAGATAGAGGGAGATAAGGGAGAGATAGGGAGATAGAGGTTTAGGGTTGGTTAGGTTTAGGGTTTAGGGGTTATGAGTTAGGGGTTAGGGATTAGGGGCATTTTTAGGGTTTAGGGATTTAGAGAGAGATTGATTTTGACATGCAACCATAAACCCTAAATAATGCCACTAAGCCCTAAACCCAAGTAACCCTAAACCTATAAACCCTAAATAATGCCCCTAAACCCTAAACCCTAACCCCTAACCCCTAAACCATAAACCCTAAATAATTCCCCTAAGCCCTAAACCCTAAACCTGAGAAACCCCAAACCCCTAAACCCTAAACCCCAAACCCTAAACCCTAAACACTAAACCCAAGCAACCCTAAACCTCTATCTACCTATATCTCTATCATTCATCTACCTATCAATCTCTCTCCCCATGTCTCTATCCATGACCCTCACTCTCTATATCTCCATATTGATCCTCTCTATCTAAACACTAAACCCTAAACCTCTAAACCTTAACCCCTAAACCATAACCCCTACACCCTAAATAATGCCCCTAGACCTTAACCCCTAGTTGTAGTACTCTTTTTTTCGAATCCTATCCCTATATCATACTATTATTGTTGACTTTTCTTTCCATCTTCATCATCATAGTCCTAGTTATCCTATTTTGAGCCTACCATTTATCATTAGCCATCTCTTGTACTTCTTCTATTTGAATTTTAATTTTAATGACCTCCAAATTTTCCATAAATTCTTCTCCACTAAACCCTAGACCATCACCCAATTCCTTACTTTCCTAATAAAAGCCCTTCCCCAAACATCATTTGATCATGTGGCTCCTTCCATCACTAGATAGGTGCCCAAGTACTTTCCATTATTCATCTATTACTGTAATCCCAATGTCATAGCTCACATTCCCACACCTACATTCATAGACTCCATTCCCCCTATCGACACAATCGTTGATAATCATTATATAAGGAGAATCCTTTGAATAATAATTAAACGATGGATTATCCCATATCCCCATCTTACACTTTCCTCAACTTCTAACCCTTAGAAGATGACATTTAGCTATCCCCACATTACCAATCACAGTTTCTAGCAATCCCACATAAGACACCTTACCCATCACTTCACCTAGGTCATCACCAATTAAATCACCTCATTACTCCATTCAACCATACCCATACCACCCCTTTCTCACTCCACAACCTGTATTAACGCATGATTAAACCTAACCCCTACCCCTAACCCCTATTCCCTAACCCCTAAACCTTAAACTTGAGAAACCATAAACCCCTAAATCCTAAACCCCAAACCCCTAAACCCTAAACACTAAACCCAAGCAACCCTAAACCTCTATCTCTCTATCTCCCTATCACTATCATTCATCTACCTCTCAATCTCTCTCCCTATGTCTTTGGCCATGTCCCTCACTCTATATCTCCTTATTGGTCCTCTCTCTCTAAACACTAAACCCTAAACCTCTAAACCTTAACCCCTAAACCCTAAATAATGCCCCTAAACCTTAACCCCTAACCCCTAACCCCTAAACCCCTATCTCATATCTCTCCCTTATCTCCCTATCTCTATCGTCCCTCTACCTCTCAATCCTTCTCCCTATTTCTCTGGACATCTTGCTCACTCTCTATCTCCCTATCTCTCCCCTCTGTCTCCTCTCTCTCTCTCTATCTGGCTGTCTCCAAAATTGAGCAACCCTCAACCCCTAAACCCTAAATCCAATCAACTCTAAACCTTTATCTCCCTATCTCTCCCCTATCTCCCTATCTCTATCATCTCTCTACCTCTCTTGATCTCTCTCCCTATGTCCCTGGCCATGTGCCTCACTCTCTATCTCCCTATCTCTCTCCTCAGTCTCCTCTATATCTCCCTATCATGCCTCTCTCTCTATAAACTCTAAATCTAAAACTCTAAACCTCTAAACTTAACCCCTAACCCCTAAACAATAAATCCTAAACCCTAAATAATGCCCCTAAACCCTAATCCCTAACCCCTAAACCTGAGAAACCCTAAACCCCTAAACACTAAACCCCAAACCCCTAAACCCTAAACCCAAGTAACCCTAAACCACTATCTCCCTATCTCGCCCCTATCTCCCTATCACCTTTGTCCCTCTACCTCTCAATCTCTCTCCCTATGTCTCTGGCCATGTCCCTCACTCTTTATCTCCCTATCTCTCCCCTCGGACTCCTCTATATCTCCCTATTGGTCCTTTATCTCTCTCTAAACCCTAAACTCTAAACCTCTAAACCTTAATGCCTAACCCCAAAATGATAAACCCTAGACCCTAAATAATGCTCCTAAACCCAACCAATCCTAAACCTCTATCTCCCTATCTCTATCATCCCTCTACCTCTCAATCTCTCTCTCTTTCTCTCTCTCCCTTTGTCTCTGGACATGTCTCTCACTCTCTATCTTCCTATCTCTCCTCTTTGTCTCCTCTATCTCTCCCAATCTCTATCAGTCCCCTCTCTTTATCTCTCTTTAAACCATAAACCCCAAACCGCTAAACCTAAGCAACCCTAAACCTCTAAACCTTAAATAATTCCCCTAACCCCTAAACCTCTAAACCACTTCTCTACATAGGTGCAACTAATACCACTTTTTCATTATTTTCCACATTTAATTATTCTTTTCCATTTTCCAAGTCCTACATGTGTCCAATTTGTATTGTTTGTCAAGTTTTTAGTTTAATTGTTAGTCCTAGCTCTCATGGTTATTAAAATGTTAGTATAGTTAGATTTATCCTTAGGTAACATTAATTCACACATTGTTGCACAAACAACCACACTGAAAAATAACCTTACCTAATTAAGGTTAACCTTTAAGGTTCTTTCATAAATGGCGAGCTTAACAGATCCAACTAGTTCAATGTTCTTATAGTCCATGCTTAGCCTTCCAAGAGAGTTCATGCCATGTTAACTTTGCATTATGTCCTAATAGATCACATGAAGGATCATCATCATCACAAGGAATAACAATGTCATGAAGGATTAACGAAGGTGTAGCTTCACCACATAAAGTATCATTCATAATTTTATCACTAGATTGTGTTTCATAATTTAAAATGTGTTTATGGATGTCTCTTGATTGTGTTTCTACTTTTGAATTGGTCCACAAAGAGAATTGTGGATCATGAAAGAAGAATGTTCTTAGAAAACCTAGTGTTAACTCCAGTCTTAGCTGACTTGGTTGTTTCTACTATTTGCGAAGATGCATTGAAGATTGTAGAAGTGTGTTGTGGTGTGGAGTATTGCATTTGAGTCTCAGCTAAGGCATGGCGTGTTCATCATACTTCTCTTTATCTGTCCTTAGCTAAATTTTATAATAGGTCTAGACCTATTTCTGTGTATGTTTTGTAATGCCGACCTTGGAGAATGTTCCAATGGTTGATGAATGTAATGCCGACCTTGATGTACATTCCAAGGTTGATGAATTGTATAAAAGCATGTAATAGAGTTGTGAAAAAGTGAGAGAGTGAGAAGATGAAGAGATAAGTGCGAAGGTGTGAAAGAGCAGAGCAGAGAAGCTATATTGTGCTTCAATGGAACTAAATCCTGGCATGGAGTAGATACTACTTAATTAGTTCACCTTTTTTTGGCAGTGAGCCACCCTCTAGCAGTGAGCAATTTGGGCAGTGAGCCTCTATTTTTTGGTATTGTTATAACTCATATATTTCTATGGGCTAACACCCACTGTGGTTTTTCCCTTCTAGGGTTTTCCACGTAAAAATTCTAGCGTCTACTATGTTGGATGTATGTTTATGATTAAGCTTATGGTTTTATGATTTCATGATTAAATCTGATTAGAAGCAATTAAGTTGTTGGTAGTTTGATGTTCATATGAAGCTAAGTTTTTGTGACAACTAATTCACCCCCCCTCTTAGTTGTCTGGTGTATTTCAATAATTGGTATCAAATCAAGGTTCCTCGGTGGAAAGATTAACAACTTGAGGTAGATCTAGGATGTCTTACAAGAAGGAAGCTCTGTAGTTTGATGGGATGAATTATGCAACTTGGAAGATTCACAAGAAGAGCCATCTACTTTGTATTGGTTATAAAGTATGGCAAGAAACACAGACTGAATATGCCATGCTAGAGAATCATCTGACAACTGAAGATGAAGTCAAAGAATATGAGGTAAATATAAAAGCTAGAGATGCTCTGTTGAGTGCACTAACTGACTCATATTTAATAAAGGCCATGAATTATGAGCATACTAAAGAAGTCTGGGATAAGATGAGTAATCTGTATGAAGGAGATGATTCTGTGAAGAGTACCAAATTGTAGGGACTGAAAGCCAAATATGAAGGTCTTAAAATGGGAGAAGATGAAAACATAACATCCTTCATGCAAAAGGTTGATGAACTTGTTATTGGAATCAAAGGTATGGGAGGAACTGTTGATGAAACTAAAGTTGTGATGAAAATTCTTAGGTCATTACCTAAATCCTATGCACACAAAGTAGCTGCAATTGAAGAAATAATGATTGTGAAAAAGATTAATAAGGATCAGTTGCTTGGTAAGATTACTGCTTTTGAAATGAGAGAGTTTGGTGATGCTTTGCCAAAAGTAGAAACTACTTTCAAAGCCAGTACTTTAGAAAAGATCTCCAGAGTAGAAAAATACAAGATAGAACCTGATGATGAGCTTGATGAAATTGAAGCCAACTTTGTTGACAGATTGCATAGAGGTTCTGGTAAGTTCAAAGGCAAATTACCTTTCAAACGTTTCTCATGTGGTAAAGTAGGTCATTATGCTTCCAGATGTCCTGAAAGAATTGAAAGGAATAGAAAAATATTTAAGAACAGGCCTAGAGCTCCAAAGAAATGCTACTGGGTAAATGCAATAAGTTGTGTCCACTTAAGGTGGAAGTTTCAGACTTAGAAAAAAATTTGAAATCAGGTTAACCAAAACGAGATCCCACTTTTTATGAAACGGGATCTCGTTTTGCTTCGAGATCCTGAACCAAAAGCGGGATCCCATTTTCTAGAAACGGGATCCCATTTTGAGTTTCATAAAAGGTTAATATTTTAACCTTTATGAAACAGGATCCCGTTTTGAAACGGGATCCTGTTTCATAAAAGATTAAAATATTAACCTTTTATGGAATGGGATCCCGTTTTATAAATTTTGAATTTCTGACCCACTTTTTGCTATGGGTTTTGGGTCAGAAAAAAGGCTTGGGAACCCGACCCTTGGCTTTGGACCTAGTTTGACCTGCAAGTTGAAGGTCCTATCAATGTCACAATAAACTAGTGACTTTGGGCATATGTCTAAAGGCCTTTTTTGCAGATTTTTTTGACAAAATTAAAACCCATTATAGATGAGACAGTGTAGATTCCAAATATGTAAATTTTTTTTACAATTGGATTATTTTTTCTATTTTTCAATTAATTTCTAATAAAACAGGTCCATAAACTTGAATTATCAGGGTTTTTTTAATATTTTAATAAATTTTTATTAAAAAAAATTATACGAAAACGTACTTCAGACAATTCTTTTCAATTTGAAAAAAAAAATTTAAAAAATGATAAAGTTTAGGTCATCTTATGCGTGATGTACACGATGATTTTTTAAAACACAAAAAATGGCCAATAAAAAATTAACAAAAGAAAAATTCAATAAAAAATTACAAAAAAATATGGAAAACGTGCTTCAGTGAGTTACAAATCTTTTCCCAAAAGGATTTAGAAAAATATGATTATTTAGGTCAAAATATGGATGACGTACACGTGCATGGTATAGTAAAAAAAAAGTGACTTTTAAATAGTGGTTTTTAGAAATGCCTATTAAAAATTAATTTGTATCATCTAGGTATTAAAAAAATTACATATTTGGAAACTAGACTCTGAGTACTACATTTCATATTTAGTGATTTTTTTCAAGATTTCACCTTTAAGTGCTTCAAATTTTTAGGTCAAATGTGACAAATTGTGAAAATCAGGGAAAACACTTCCACTTTTTGGCCAAAAAGTGGACTCAACTTCTTGCACACACCCTACTATGTTAGAGATTTTGATGATGAAGGTGTGACAGATGATGAATCTGATGATGCTAGTACTAGTGCAAATGAATGCTTGTTTATTGCTATTAAAGAACCTATGTCTACTAATCCTACTAGTTGTGTGAAGGAAGAAAAACCAGTGGAAGAAAGTGCTTTGGTTGTTCAGGTTGAGAAAGATAAGGACGAATGGATTATTGATAGTGGATGCTCACATCACATGACCGGTGATAAAAGTAAGTTTGTAAGTTTGGAAAAATATGATGGAGGACTGATTAGGTTTGGAGACAATGCATCTGGAAAGATTTGTGGAAAAGGATCTATTTCATTTGATTGTAAGCATAACATTGGCAATGTTCTCTATGTGAAGGGTTTAAAGCATAATCTTTTATGTGTGGGTCAGATGTGTGACAAAGGCTATGATATGAGATTCAAAGACAATGGATGCAAGATAATGGAAAGCTCTGGAACTATGATTGCTACTGGTAAGAAGACCAGAGGTAACATCTATCAATTAAGAGGAACTAATGATTATTGTTTATTAGCCCAAGCAGATGAAAGTTAGTTGTGGCATATAAATTTTGATAATTTGGTAAAGATAAGTTCAGGACAGACTGTAAGAGATCTACCAAAACTTATAAAACCCTCCAATACTATTTGCAAGGAATGTTAGTTGGGGAATTAGACAAGAACAAGTTTCAAGAGTAAAGAGCAATCTCTATTGGTTTGCTGGATCTAGTTCATACAGATCTATGTGGTCCTACAAGGATAAGAAGTCTGCAAGGTGATAGGTACTTCATTTTGCTTATTGATGATTATTCTAGAATGACTTGGGTTAGTTTTCTAAGAGACAAATTAGAAGCCCTAGAGAATTTCAAATCCTTCAAAGCTATGGTTGAAAATGAAATAGAACTGAAAATCAAATGCTTGAGGTCTAATAGAGGAGGTGAGTTCACATCAAATGAATTCAACATTTTTTGTGAAGAGAAAGGAATAAAAAGATAGTTGTCTACACCTAGAACTCCTCAGCAAAATGGAGTTGTGGAAAGGAAGAACATGTCAGTTCAAGAAGTTGCTAGAACAATGATGAAGGAAGGAGGCCTGCCGGAAGTCTTCTGGAAAGAAGCTATACATACTGCTGTCTATATTCAAAACAAAGTTCAAGTGAAAGGTAATGGCACTAAAAACCCCTATGAATTGTGGTATGGAAGAATTCCAATAGTAAGATACTTCAAAGTCTTTGGAAGCAAATGCTATATCAGAAGAGAAGAAGACCTAGAGAAATTTGATGCAAGATGTGATGAAGGAATCTTCCTTAGATACTCTACCAAGAGTAAGGCCTACTAGTGCTACAACAAAAGGTTGAAGAAGATTGTGAAGAGTGCAAATGTGAAAGTGGATGAAGGCAAAGGAAAAACATTAGTTCAGAGCAGCTATGAGTTAGATGAACCTGCTGATATAACTCCCGAAGAAAAAGTTGAACAAGAAGAAGAAGAAAGGGCTCTAGAAATTGCTAAAACTCCCAGGTATGTAAGAATCAATCACTCTAAAGATCAAATTATTGGAGACAAAGAGAAAGGAGTGCTGACAAGGAAAAGAGCTATAGAAGAACAAGTGAATTATTGTCTGCTCTCTACAGTTGAACCAAAAACTGTGAATGAAGCCTGCAATGATGAAAATTGGGTTAAGGCAATGGGAGAAGAACTAATGCAGATAGAGAAGAATGAAACTTGGGAATTAGTTCCTAGACCCATTGACAAAAATATCATTGGAACTAAATGGGTCTTCAGGAATAAGCTGAATGAAAATGGAGAAGTTGTAAGGAATAAAGCAAGGCTTGTGTGCAAAGGATATTCTCAAATTGAAGGGATATATTTTGAAGAGACTTTTGCTCTAGTAGCTTGGATTGAAGCAATCAGAATGTTTTTGGTATTTGTAGCTCACAAAGATTTCAATGTGTATCAGATGGATGTGAAGTCTGTATCTTGAATGGGTAGTTAGAAGAGGAAGTCTACATTGAGCAACTAGAAGGATTCCAACTATCAAATCAAGGTGATATGGTATGCAGGTTGAAGAAATCATTATATGGACTCAAGTAAGCTCCCAAGGCATGGTATGCAAGGTTAGATAAATACTTATTGCAGTTAGGATTTAGTAAAGGCACTGCTAACAGTAATATTTATTTCAAGATTAATGGTGATCAAATTTTGATTGTTGAAGTCTTTGTTGATGATATCATCTTTGGTGGAAATGAAGGCATGTGTATGAAATTTGCTGGTGAAATATAGAAAGAGTTTGAGATGTCTATGTTTGGTGAGATGAATTTCTTTTTGGGTCTACGAATCAATCAATTAGATAAAGGATTCTTCATTTCTTAGTCTAATTATGTAAAAGAACTGTTAAAGAAGTTTGGGATGGAAGACTCTAAACTGGTATGTACTCCCATGGTGACTGGCTGCAAATTGAGCAAAACTGATTAATCACCCAAGACTGATAAAAAAAAGTACAAATCCATGATTGGAGGATTACTTTATCTAACTCAAACCAGACCTGATATTATGCATGTAGTTTGTCTTGTTGCAATATTTCAAGTTGATCCAAGAGAATCACATGTGATGATAGTAAAGAGAATCCTAAGGTATTTAAAAGGTACTCCAGATCATGGCTTATGGTATCCAAAGAATAATGTTTTTACTCTCAATGCTTATACAGATGCTGATTGGGTAGGAGATGTTGATGACAAAAAAAGTACAAGTGGAGGTGCTTTCTTCTTGGGAAATAGATTGGTTTCATGGCTGAGCAAGAAATAAGATTCAATCTCATTGTCAAATGCAGAAGTATAGCATATTGCAACATCATGTTGTTGTACTCAAGTGTTATGGATGAAGCAGACTTTGAAGGATATAAGAGTTGTTTATGAAGATCCAATTGCAATCTTGTGTGACAATACAAGTGCCATAAATATTTCCAAGAATCGAATGATGCACTCAAGAACAAAGTATGTATCCATAAGGTATCACTTTTTGAGGGAAAAGGTGACAGAGAATGAAGTTAAGTTGGAATATGTTTCTACAAAGGATCAGATTGTAGATATTTTCACTAAGCCTCTGCCTAAATATACTTTTGAGTATCTCAGGGAAAAATTAGGGGTCATTACCCCTCTAACTCTAAACTAAGATGCAAAGGAATGCATCAGTCCAGTGGTGTCCAAAGATTCATTCCTTGATCTGGATTGATGTTCTGAGAGCTACCTCTTAGGGGGAGTAGCTGAATGATGACAAAAAGTTGGTTGTAGAAGTTCAAATTTGTTCAAAGCAGCAGAGTGCAAGTATGTGCCCTTTGCCATTGATGTTAAAGGGGGAGAGAAATCATGTGAAAAACTTAGAAGAGGAAGTGCAGCTATGTAAAGAGAAAGGAGGACAATCGTGTCTTGAGGGTCTTTACAATTTTTCACATCATATGTTGCCATCAATGACAAAGGGGGAGATTGTTGTAAGTATGTGCCTAATCGGTGTTGTCATTGATGTCAACATATCTGTGTTGTCATTGGTGTCAACTATGTTCCTATCTTGTTGTTTGATTTTAATGAGTAAGATGCTTTGTATTTACTTATGTAAGTAATCTTGATGTTGAGGATATTGAGAAAATTAGCCTCTCTGGTAGAAACAATGAGTTGCAGTGGAAACAGTGTATTGCATATAGAAAAATAGTCTAGAAGAATGCTCCACATTTTTTGTAGAATGAATATCTTTGTCTACGGATTGGAAGTTATTTAGAAGTCCATCTGAAGATGCCTCGTTCTAAGTTTGAACCTCTGGTATGAAGAATTGAGTGAGTTATGTTGACCAGAGTGAAAATAGCTTCTTCTGTATGTTTGGCAAAGACAGGGAGAAAGTGTTATGCTCTGTATTCCTCCGCATTGAAATATTTTGATCTATGGTTCTAGAGATAAGTCTGAGATAATGTTAAGTGCCTTTAAATCCAATGGTTTATAATTTGGCAGTCCACAAGCTATCTTTTCTTTATGATAGTAGCTGACAATGTTGTTCTTGTGCTCCAATTTGAAGAATCCTCTTGACAGAGTGGTTAGAGATTGTGTGGTTGTTCTTGGTGATTAAAATGTGCTTGTAGATGTCTCCTAATTGTGTTCCTACTTTTAGATTGGTCTACAAAGAGAAGTGTGGATTGTGAAAGAAGAATGTTCTTAGAAAACCTAGTGTTAACTCCAGTCTTGGACGACTTGGTTGTTTTCACTATTTGCAGAGACGCATTGAAGATTGTAGAAGCATGTTGTGGCATGGAGGATTGCATTTGATTCCTAGCTAAGGCATGGCGTGTTCATCATACTTCTATTTATCTTTCTTTAGCTAAATTTTGTAATAGTTCTAGACCTATTTCTGTGTATGTTTTGTAATGTCGACCTTGATGTACATTTCAAGGTTGATGAATTGTGTAAAAGCATGTAATAGAGTTGCAAAGAAGTGGGAGAGTGTGAAGATGAAGAGATAAGTGCAAAGGTGTGAAAGAGCAGAGCAAATTAGTTATATTATGCTTCAATGGAACTCAATCCTCGCTTGGAGTAGATGCTACTTAATCAGTTCACCTTTTAGGCAACGAGCCACCCTCTGGTAGTGAGCCACCCTCTAGCAGTGAGCCATTCTTTGCAGTGAGGAATTTGGGCAGTGAACCTTATAGACTGTGAGCCTCTATTTTTTAGTATTGTTATAACTCATATATTTCTGTGGGCCAACACCCACCATGGTTTTCTCTTTTAGGGTTTTCCACGTAAAAAATCTGGTGTCTATTGTGTTGGATGTATGTTTATGATTAAGCTTATGGTTTTATGCTTTCATGATTAAATTTGATTATAAGAAATTAAGTTGTTGGTGGTTTGATGTTCATATGAAGCTAAGTTTTTGTGACAACTGATTCACCCCCCCCTCCCCTCTCAATTGTCTGGTGTATTTCAACATAAATATTATATTTATTTTGTCAACAAGAAAAAACATTATAAATTAATTATGTCAAGAGAAAAAGTAAAAAAATAATTTAGAGTTGACATTTATTTTTAAAATATAAAGACATCAAAATTTTAAAATATATATTAATATAACAATGATGTCATTATAGACATGGTTATATTAAATTTCTATGGGTATTGATATTTTTAAGATTTTTGGTAGTCATTGTGATTAGAAAATGGCTTTATTAAATTGTGATTATAAGTTGTGCAAATTTCCAAACATGATAGGTGTAGATTCAATCCTATTAACAAATATTTACTTTATTTTATAAAAGTTGTTTCTAAAATAATTCTTAAGTTAAAAAAAACTATTAAGTAAATAAAAATAACTCTTTACATAAAAATAAAGTAAATAAAATAAAATAATTCTTAAATAGTTCTAAAGTAAAATAAAATAATTCTAAAGTAATTAAAAATAAAATAATTCTAGCGGATAATGGTTGGCATAGATGAGTGTTACACTGTTGATGGGATGACAAAGTTCTAACAGATAGGGCGAGATGAATATCATCATAATAGAGTAGTCTCATTAATTCTAAGTAGTGGATGGTAGTCGAGGCTACATTATATTAGGTAGGGCGGGGTTTTCATTGCTGCTTTGGTGTTGTTTATTCTAGTAAATAGAGGGTGTCCACAGCTAGGGAAAGATTAAGTGCTCGAAGGGGAAGGACCCCATGCCTATGAGGAAGGGAAAGCAACAAAAGCATAGGATGTTTGGTGAGGAGATGCTGGTGAATCTCATGGCCTTTATAGAGAAGGAAATTAAGAACCTTGAGCTATGACATTGGGTGGTTCAGATTTGGGAGTTAGCGAAGGACTTGGATGAGGTGCCTTATGTTGATATCAGTTTGTCATGGCCAACCTCTTGTTGGATCCTGGTCATATGTAAAGACAGAGAGATGTGCTTGATTTGGCCCATGCTTTGATCTATCCTTCTATGCTTTCTAATGTGGTGGGGTCCTTTCTTTTACTTGTGTGAAGGGGGTATATTACCTAACTGGTTCCAAATTAGGTCTTATTCACACTTGTTTAGTTAAGTTTACTTAAGACATAATTAGGGCACACTTAGGATAGTTATCTTTTTGTGTCTCAAGTCATAAGATTAAGACACTTGTGATAATCTTATGTTGTCCTATGCTTTGCCTTGGCTTATATAACCAAGGGCTTCTCATTGTAATTTCATATATTGATGTGCATAATGTACATATTTTATGCATATTTGTATCCTTTGATAGAATATAATTATTCTTTCATGTTGGATCTCTATTGTGCTTTCATTGAAGCTCCTAGATCTTGGGTGGCTACCTCCATAACCAAATATTGCATGGTATAAAGCATTGTATACCAACTCTTACATGGTATTAGAGCTTGTAGGATTACTTTATGTTAGTCTTTTTAGAGATCTAGGTTGCAAATCTTAGTTGCTTTTGAAAATTCAAGTATGCTCTTCTCTTGCATCAAATGATGACCTAGAGAATCATAAAAGCTTGATAGAAATACCAGACTTGGGAGAGTTTCTTCTTTGTGGATTTGTATTATAGATTTATTTTGGAGCATGCTGAAGCAAATATAAGCTCACCATTGAGTTCAAGGTGTCAAACAAAATTAGTTTTACCTTTTGATTTGTCTAAATTAGACATTAGAAGCTAGATCTACAAGGATTTGAAGTTGGGAAGTGATTGTCAGATTTGAGAGGTAGCCACATTTTTGGAGTACTTTGGGTCAAATCTGACCCTGCCATCATGTCTAGAAGGCCCAAGAACATATAGATCAACTATCATTTCATCAATTTTAGACACTTTTGCCCCAAGCCATCATATAAATTTTTTATTCTCCTAGCTGTACAAATCATACAACATATTCTACAAAATCGTAGAATATTCTTGGTGCACTATGCAAACAGATCATTGGTGTAGGTAGTATTTATTCATACAAGTAAAAATTATTTTTTAGAATTTTCATTTAACAAATCAACCCACGGGGTACTACAGTCCTGCAAAGGGTACCCATTTGAGTCAATATAGGGATGCCTTGTGGCATGGGCCCCTTCATTGGCCTTGCCACCCATCACCAACAACTACCTACTTGGAGAGAATCTTGACAATACATTCTACCCAAAAACTACTCTCCATGTCGTAAACCACCTCTTCTACCAATTAACGGTTTTCAACAAATTTGATCATCAATTTTGACATATGGTAAGAGGTTTTGGTAAAACTGACGGTGGTTTTTGGGACTACAAAGAATATACCATGGATTTTGAGAATATTTTGTCATGACCTTTGCTGATGTCATTATTCTGTTAGAACTGTCTATTTTTAAAATTTTACCCCCTTCTCCATTTGTATTTTGATTTTTGCACTTGATCTTTAGAGGCCTCATTCTTAGTCATTCGAGATCCTTTTTGCAAGTAATTTTTTTTATTTAAAAATTTTACAGGCTTCACAGTGGTGCAAATGATTTTTATTTTGGTATCTAGATTTTATATAAATTACATATTTTCATAGTTTTTGCGAGGTAATTCTTATTTTGGAAACTTTCAAGGCTCTGTTTGGGCTCATACGATATCATTTTGGGTAAGATTTTTTTGAAAGTGCATAATTTTTTGTGTACTTCTCATTGGTGAAGTCGGATCCATCTCATTCTATATCAAAATTATACTTTCAACTTTATGGCCTAACTTGACATATACAATGTACTAATATCAAGTCCTCTTTATTGATTTGGCAAGTGGCAACTTTAATCACATTAAGTATAAAGTGCCAAGATCATATATTGTTGGGGGGTCTCATGAATGAGTGAAATTGGGGGGGGGGTAATTTTATGCTTTTATTGGATTGAGTATCTTGATTGGTCTATTGTGTGACTAAATTTGAGGAGTCTATCATAGTCAATAATGGGTTATTCAATTCATCCTTTTGTTATCACCTCAAAATAAGGAAATTATAAGCCTTAGCGAGACAAAATTTTGAAACATCTTAGGTGGCTTCATCTCTTGCCCCATCTCTATGGACTTATTCCTAAACTAGGTAATCATTAATAGAAGCAAGTATGGGCTAACAAGAATGATCATATCCTCGGATTGATTGGCTATAGTGTTGGTAGTAACACTATGTATGACATCAAATATTGAGTACCCTTGCACTCTTTGGACTAAAATTTGGGAGATGCATGGAGACTTGAATGAGCTTCCATCCCCAAATGATCTTGTTATGGATTGTCTTGTACCCCTTTATGATTGTGATAAACTACCATATGATGATGATATAATAGAGAAAATTGCTTATGATTAAGAGCTTGAGCACCTTGATGACATAAAGACTTCTCTTCATCGTCCTTCTCCTGGAGAGACTTCCATTGAGATTTTGACTTCTATAATTCCTAATCTAGATTTAGAGGATTCACATTCTTTATTGATGAGTTAACATCTTGAAGCTAAGAACACTTGCATTTCAACATTGGTAGATACATCTGATGTTCACACTTAGGCATCTTATGTGGACACATCATCTTGGGATGAGTAGTGTAGTAAAATGCCATGCATTGAGATCTCATCTCCATGTCCTATTTCTTATGGGTGAACCCACAATAGTGTGTCCCACTCATGGGACAAGACAAAAAATTGAGCCCAAGGCACCAAAAAATGTAAAACACCTTTGAATGAAGGTCTACCTTTGAACAAAGCTACTTTTTTAATTAATTACCTTCGAATGAAGGTATTTTTTAATTATTTTTTAATGTTTCACATTCAAAAAGGGAAGTAACATTTGAATGAAGATACCTTCAAACTTGAGATACCATTCTCCTTCTAGTTACTTGTTTCTCTAAAGAAATTTGGGTTTTGAAGAATGGGTTGGTCCTTTAAACTAAGTAATTGGGATAAGAAATTTTGCAAGATTGAAACCCTTGGAACAAGCTTTCTAAAAAGTATAATTTGTAATATTATTAATTTAACTATTATATTTATTTTCTATTTTCTAATGAACATAGGTTAAACATCAAGGTCTTTGTTCCATACATGTGGAAAAATAAAAAAAATTGAAAAAAATATGAAAAATATCTACACAGTCCTTCTAGTCACTTGTTTCTCTAAAGAAATTTTCGTTTTGATTAATGGGTTGGACCTTTAAACTAAGTAATTGGGATAAAAGATTTTGCAAGATTGCAACCCTTGGAACAAGCTTTCTAAAAAGTATAATTTGTAATATTATTAATTTAACTATTATATTTATTTTCTATTTTCTAATGAACATAAGTTTTTCACTAAACATCAAGGTCTCCGTTCCATACATGTGGAATTTTTTTTTTTTTTTTTGAAAAATATCTACACACTAGATATTGATGCCCTTATTTCATCAACAAAGAAGAAGTTAATTTAGATATCTACAGAAAAAGTTGTGTTATGGAATAAAACTATGTCTAAATTATAATTAATCTCACATCAAAAATTAATAATAAATAAAATATGCAACAAAATATTATGAAAAAAATATGTGCACACTAGATATTGGCGTTATCAATCTATGTTTAATAATTTATAATTTTAACCTTCTTATAAAAAAAGTTATGCATTACGGTATAAACATCACTTTTTAAAAATACTATTAACTATTAAAAATAACTTATTAAAAAACACGTAAAAATTTCACAAATTAGTTTTAATTTTTTTTGAAAATATATTTATAATCTACATAGAAAATCTACAAAATCACTAGTTCACATCATCTTCAAATTCTTAATGGTTTAGTTGCTATAAGTGATAATAAATGAAAATTTAGTTAAAAATGTTAATTTCAATGTCCCACTTTGACCAAAAGTAAAACACACTATTGTGGGATCACCCTTATGATGAGACTAGTGTTGCTACATCCATGGTTTCT